>PVKZ01000302.1:0-297097 GCA_004027375.1 Macroglossus sobrinus
AAAATGTGTGCCCAAGACAACTCATTGGTTGACGATCCAGCCCCTTGGCCAGGTTGGGTCAAGAAAGTAGGGGAAACCTGGATCCAAGGAGAACCATTATGCTGACTTGTTTGTTCCACCTCACCACAAATCTGTGAAGTATATATCACTCCATTTCACAGGATAGATGCAAAGAGGCCAGATGTCAGAAAGTGATGGCAGCAGCAGGACCAGATCCAGGTTTCCTGTCCAGCATTGTCGTTCCTACAGCCAGGAACAGTGGGAGTTGGAGAAGAAAAGGTGGTCAGGCTTTACGGATTTCCCTGGGGCCAGGGCAAGCCCTATGAGATTATCAGGTTCACTAGAGATGTCAGCTGGGAGATCCTTTATTGAGAGAGCAGATTTTCGGATTTTCGCAGGTTTTATAACCCACTACCTTCTCCAAATGATTTTTCTTTTTCAATGACAACTGATGAAATATTCTTAGAATCTTTCAACCTACTACTTAGATTTTTTTTTTCTCAAGGAAAGTCTCAATCTAATTGATGCAGAACAAGGCTAATTTCCTTGAGTGAAAGCAGAGACAAAGCCCTGCACTGAGAGAAGAAGAGGGTCCTTTGGCAGAGAGCATGGAAAGAATTCAACACACATGCCAAAGTTAAAGTCAAAAGGAAAGTTTGTTAGGAAAATGATAACACTCCACAAACAGAGTGTGGTTTCCTCACAGAGGCAGAAAGTGAGAGGTACAGTGAGAAAGACAGAGTAAAGATACTGAGAGTGATCCTGAGTGTTCAGGGAATTCAGTTTGTGTGTCATTCTTTAGTTCCCATTTCCTCTGATATGGACATGCAGTGAGCTAGGGGAAGGGGAAGAGTATGTAGCATGAAAAAGTTAAGAATATGTAGAGTGAAAGTCCTGCTGGCAGTTACCAGCCTTTAATCCTAGGTTCCCTTGTAGCATTAATCATAGGGAATGACTCTTGGTTCCTGTTTCACCATCACAGGTGTGAGAAATGGGCTGTTAGCAATCCTGGTAGAAATCTTCCTTTGGTTTGAACATGTCCTCCTGGCCTGGCTGAAGGGCTGCTCCGCATATTGCAGTCTCTGAATGTAACTTGATTAACATTTTTAATTCTCTTGCCTCCTTTCTACATAATAATTGTAAATCAAAATAGAAATAAAATGATGGATAAGTTATTAGGAAAACTGGAAAGATCATAGGGTAGATTAAAAAAGCCTCTGCACTTTTGAGTTGCTTTAATAAGTTTCATAACCAGAGTACAAAAAGCATTCATTCACTCATTTATTTAAAAAATTACTGACCTCCTACCAAATAAGCTTGTCATTGTACCAGAGCCTACTTGGCATAGCAAACACAATAAAACTATTTTTCTTACTCATTTCACTTACTCATAAATAAATGTGTCAGGCAAGAAAGATCCTGAGTTAGGCTCACAACAACACAGAGGAAAATATTATTTTTATTTTACAGAAACGGAGAAGCAAGGTAGACTTACTTAAAACTGCACAGCTGATTGGTGGCAAAACATCTGATTCTAAGTCCAGAGCTCTAAACCTGGATTATATCAGTTTTGTGGGGCATATAGTCAGATACTTTGAAATAAAAATTAAAAAGCAGAATGTATTAGCTGTTAATCACTGATAAAACAAAACAAACCTTTCTACACCCCTGTTTCAATTGTCTTCATTGAATATTGCAAAATTTTCTATTCAAGAACTCTCATGACAGGTTAGCCATTGTGCTAGGTGCTGGGGATTCAAAGATAAGAAATCAACACTGCTCTAAAAATCTTCTGATTGGTTTGTTTACCTTTTACTTTTTTTTTTTTTTTTTTTTTTTACCTAATTGGTCTTTTCACCTCTGTACCCATTCCAGATCTCACCATTGTCAGTTTTCTCCTTAACATAGAAGTTTAAATTTTTATTCCCTTCCTTAAAATTCCAAAATGGTTCCCCTAATGATAAAGAAAAAACCTCCTGAGCAGGACCTGGGCCAAGGTGAGGAAGGCAGAAAGGAATTCTAGTTTGATAATAGCAATGATATTCTCTTTAGGCATGTGGACTCTGATGTAATTACTGATAATCAGACAGGGAGGTTTTTAAAGTTCATTGCTGGTATTTTGGCTAAAGTCAGTACTAGAAAATATAGATTTGGTAGCCATCAGTGCTAAGGGAAAGCCAAGAGGGAGAGAAGAGCCCTTGAAACAGAATAGAATTAGGAAATATGGTAAAGTTACTGGGAGACTAAAGAGAAATTTTCAGAGCACCAGTGTCTGGGCACAGCCACCCTGTATCTTTTTAGCATAAAACCACTGGTTCCATTGCTCTTGATGAAAATGACAAAATTAATATTGCAACCAGTTTTCCAAGGTTCAAATTCAAGTTCTCAGAACACAAGTTTACTTGTAAGTTATCCAGCTCCTCAGAAAATTGTTCTAAGAATACAGGGAGTTTGTCATGATATAAATCTTCAATTAATTGTGCTTGGTTTGGAGGTGAGAGTCCAGCATAATGTCAGAAAAGGTGTTATAAAGAACCTCGACACAAGAAGTAATTCTGCAAAGAATGTTCTGATATACGTTGCCCACATTTCTGATGACTTCCTGAGGAAATGGAATCAATGGGACTAAAAGGAGTGAACATCTTTAAGGTTCTTGGTAACCACTGAGAAATTGGTCTCAAAAGAGCTGGACAATTTATATAACTCTCCAATGGTTTATATATCCCTAACGTAGAATATATTTCGTATTTTTGAAAATGTGGGTATTTGATAGGACATAAAATACATCTCACTATTCTTGTGCATTTTCCATATGTTTGTTGGTAATTTTCTTTATTAATGCATATTTTTCTAATTGAGATAGACATCCCTTTTTTTTTTGCCAACATATACCAACATTTTATATACTAAAGCCATTAACCATATATGTTGCAAATGTTTTTTTCTAGCTGATTACTGGACTTCTAATAGAAAAAGTAGAAATTAAATTTTTATTTAGTCAAATCTATTATGTGTTTTCATTTATGGCTTCTTCCATTGTTCTTCCCTTTTCCAATATCAAGTTAATACTTTCTCTGTATTTTCTTTTATTGCTTAATGTTTAACTTTAAAACATCTGAGTTTATTTCAGGACACAGTATACAGTGAAGCTATAAGTTCGCTTTTCTATTGTTTACTGAATAATCTTTCTTAGCCAATAATTTGTGATATCATCTTTGTCATAAAATAGAGGATAAATTCATGGATTCTGGAACAAGCCTTCTTAGTTTCAAATTCCAACTTCAGTAATTGCTAGGTTGATGATCTTAGGCAAGTTACTTAACCCATTTGTGCCTCAGTTTGCTCATCTGTAAAATGATTATAATAGTGTCTACTTAAATGATGATTGTGAGAATTAAATACATTAACTTATGTAGAGCAATTAAAAGAGTGCCTGACCCATGCATGATTAAATGCTATGTAGATGTTGGCTTTTATACACCAAATTCAGTTACTATTAATGGTCTGTTTTGGAGCTCTACTGCTTCATTGATATATCATATTTTGTGCCAAATTGGATTCTGTTTTAATTATTGTGGCTTAATGTACATTTAAGAAATGTACTTTTAGTATCCAATGAAGTACAACTAAAATCCACCTTGGTATGTAATGAATCAAGACCTTGGATGAAAGGAAGAGCAACAGAATAGAGTTTAGAAAGGAAGAACACAGTTATTTTGAAACCCTAGCTGAGAGGTAGGGTTCTCCTGGGGCAATCTCGAACACACATCAGGAGTTCTAGCTGCTGAAATTAAAGATCAGGCTGTTCAGAGGCATGAGAAGGCCTATACCTCAGCACCTCACTGCACAAGCCTGGGGATGACTTTCCCCAGGGCAAGGAGTGCAAAGGGAGCCCAGCAGAGCTGACTCAGGGCAAATCAGAGGGTCCTTATGAGAGACCAGTGAGGACTTGTGTGCTTGACACTGGTTTCCACTACAGGGACATTAAAAGAGAAAGACCCTTGACATTGATTCACCAGGGGCCAAGCTCTTTACTACTTCCCAAACTGAGACTGTGTCCAAGATCCTGCTGAAAGAACCAAAAATAGTTACATGCTGATAGTTTTTGTGATTGTCATTGTTACACTAGAGGCAAATAGAAAAGTATGTGGAGAGTGGTTTCTATCTGTGTCCTAGCCAGAGAAAGTTCTTAGGCTGTGTTAGTATTCACTCGGAAACTCAGGACACCAATTTCTTTGGGCAAAGAATGGGCACTTTCCTCTGCCCAGCTCCTGAGAAGATCTGCTATAAAGATAAGTCCCTAACCCTGTCTGCTACCACAAACTTAGTTCCTACATTGAAAGCGTGGGAGACCTGTTGTAAAGCTCCAGTAGTTCTTGGGAAATATTTTGTCTATTAAGGTCCCGATGACTTTAAGGATAAATCCATTTGCTGCGCTTAGAACTTACTAATCCTAATGATGAGTCTATATTTCTTGATTGAGTAGGCTAGAGCTGTGATATTGACCTTTCAACAGTATTTTGGTCCTCAGATGAATTCTTAGAGGTTCACAACTAAAAACTCCATATAGCATTCTTAGCCATGTTGACTTAACACAGTGTGGCCACTGTTAGGGTAGGCAATATGTGAAACTGGAAGAACCATTGTTCAGTTCCAAAGGTGTGGTTGTCCGGTCAGTATTTATGTCTTTGGATCATGTTCAGAGAGCAGAACAGCAGAATCATTGGCTTAAATCCCATAGATGTGCAGGACGTGCATGCAGCTTCTGACAGGTTAGATTACATAGCCAAAATTTGGATGTTTTAAGAGAATCTTGTGTTTTATATAAAAACACTCCTAAGAAAAAAGAATACTGTGGCTCATAAAATCTAAAGGTGCTCCTATAAAGACCACATCAATTAATATACCTACTTTATACCTTTTATTCTTCCTTTGGATTATGGTTGGTTAAAAGACATAGAAATGACAAGCTCAATACAGAGGTGCTAATTTTAATAATATTTATTACTGAGTATACACTGGGTATGAGCAAAGAACAGTATTCACTCTGAGGATTTAAATCTAAGTTAGAAAAGGCATTAAAACCCAGATATAAAACATAGTAAAATGAGGAGACCACAACAATCTCTTTCCATTTTAGATTACTTTCCCTGATTTAAATTTGTTATTTAGGTCCACTGAGAACACTGCTTAGTATCTTTGGACAATGTTTCACATACTACAGGTATTCAATAAATACTTATAATAAGGATAAAATATGAATAATTTGCTTGATAAGTTGCACTTCCTCAAGGAGGTAGCCTGGATGCTATAAATATAATAAAATCGACATTTGAGAAAAAATGCTTTAAAAATTATTTTACTGCAAAACAATTTAGAAGTTTTAAGTATGTATCTTCTTAGTTTTGGAGCAGGCACTCATTTTCTATATTAATCTATCTTTAGCTAAAATCAACAGTGCCGCAATAAATATTTCATGACTAAATATCTGCCTTGGAAGAAGTTACCTCAAATCAACGAAATAAGTGATTTCTACATGAAAAAAGCTAGTTGTTGCCTAATTTTAAATTTTAATATTAGCATTATAAAGGGCAAGGTTGAAGGATTTGAAAGGCTAGGCAAGAGAAGGCAAGCAACAGCAGAGGACATTGAGGTGTCGGAGTGATGGAGATGTGATAAATTATCAGCAAAATACCATTTTTTTCCTTCTTAGATCCCCAATGTGTGAGAAGCTAGCCACAAAGCTTAGGCATAAATGAGATATGACTCTTCTCTAACCTACCTAGGTTTAGAAGAAATGAAGAGTACTGATTTATTTCTTATATTATTTCTTATCTTCATAGACTATATATAAAATCTTAGAAAGTAAAGTATGTTTTCTTATGATTTATGCAACACATTGGACACCGATGCTCAGTAAAAATAAAACTGGTTGTCATCTTTTGAATGCAAAGCTATTGATGCATGTGTGGTAGATATCCCCAGTTTATAATCATGTAAAATTAAAGTCAAGGGAATGAGGCACTTTCTGAAGGTCATAGGTATGATCAGGTACTAGATGAGATTATATTCTTCCTAATTCAATCTTCATATTCTTCTCTTTGCCTCTCCCTTTTCCATCATCAAAAATTGATATTTGAAAAGAATATTAGTTAATTCGGATATCTTCTCTTTGTTTTCATTATAATAATTATAATAACCACTTTGTTTTATGTGGTAGTAAAATAGACAGCAGTATGTTATTTACATGACTACAGTTGTCCAAATCAGATGACCTGTGAATTGAGTTTTCATTTTCATGAGCCGAAAATGGAAAGTTCTGTTGTATTTATTAGAAATAAGCCCCTCGAAGACAAGGACTTTGTCTTTTTTTCTGTTGTTTGCCTGACACCTCTAACTAATATATTGGAGCTCAATAAATCTTTGTCAAATGGGGCGGGGGGAAGGAAAGAAGAATGCATTTTCTTTAAGAAAACATTTTTGAGATTCATTGGTTCACTGTATTTTTTTTCATTTATTTATTAATTATTTTATTTGACATTTATTGAGACCCTACTAGGGTCCTACACTATGCTATGCTATATAAATCAGGAATAAAGAAGATGTTTACTCTGTCTTTAAGAAACTAGTCTCATTGAGAAGAAATGTGTGTAAGCAAATAAATTAAAATATAGCCAGTTAATGCTATTTCAGAGATATAAGCAAAACAACCCCTAGAACCCAGGGAACATCTCAATGGCTAAATGGAGGGTTAGGAAAAACATCATATGGAAGGTGATGTTTAAGGTGGACTTCACAGGACGAGTAAGAGTTTGCCATGCCATGAAGTGAGAAAAAAGGGGAAGCAGGCAAAGACACAGGGCTAAGAAGGAAGTGAACTGGTTAAGCAGCAGAGGCTAATCATGTAGGTATCGTGTAGCATGTTAAGATGCTTGGACCTCAACCAACTAGAAATAGGAGCCACTGAAGGGCATGAGACAAAACAGCAATATCAAATTTGTGTTTTGGAAAGACCCCTCTGACTGCACTGTGTTGAAGGGGTCAGCAGGGAGACCAGCTGGTTCTTGGGAAGTTGTCTAAGCAAGACATGATGATAACTGGAAAGAGTGCAGAAACAGAAGTGAACCAATTGAAAGATATTTAGAAAGTTCAATTGGTACATCTTAGTATGGAAGATGAAGGTGAACAATTAAGGAAGCTTCTCAGGTTTCTGGCTTGGGAAACTGGATAGCTAGTGGTACCATTGTCCAAGGCATGGAACATTGGAAGAGGAGAAGATTTACAAAGAGAAGAAGATAAGTTAACTATTATGTATATCTAATTGGAGATGCCTGTGGAACATACAAGTAGAAATATCTAAGAAGCAGAAAGATATTTGACTAATATGCCTACAAAGAAAGGGCAATATAATTAGTAACCAAATAAATGCAAATGTAAATGACAATAAGGTATTTCCCACATATCATGTGAGTAAACAACAACAACAACAATAATTATACAGAATTTGCAAAGATGGGTGATATGTGTAATCCTCCACACTGCTGGGAGAGTGGGGTGGTTGTATATAAAATGAAATAAAGAGCAATTTGAGAATATGTATAAAAATAACTCTTCAGGAATTTGCCTTAGAAAAATAATGAATTTAGAAAAATAATTAAATTTTCTTCAAAGGTATTTATTGTTACATTGTTCTTAGTAGTACTAAATGGGAAATAACTCCCAACAATCAAGGCTTGAATGATTGATTGTGTAAAATTCCACCCTGACATTCAAAATAATGTTTTTGAGGAATACTCAATGACCTGGAAATATTCAAACATATTGTTAAATTTTAAAAAGCAAGTTGAAACTTCACATGATTTTATTTTTATGGTAAAAAAATGTTTTAAAAAGTGACTGGACTGACAGAATCAGAATGTCATCTAGGGTTCTCCCTAGGTGTTGGGATTGCAGGTGTTTTTGCTTCTCTCTTTTATAAACTTTCTATAATGAGCATGTTTTTTCTTTATAATAATAAAACTAATAAATAATAACAAATAATGTCACCATAATAGAAAAAAAATGGATAGTTTGAGAGAAGGATTAGGTATTTGAAATGAATAGTCACATAAAATATCTATTTTTGAAGTAAAAAAAAGAGAAAGCAATAAAAGCTATTTTTAAAGATGCTTGCAAGATTTATGATGGTGTTAAAACACTATTGCCAGCATGGGCCAGGTAAATTGAGAAAGGAAGGACAAGCTTCAAGGTTAAGGACAGGGGTCCATCAATCTGCTGATATTAAATACAGTTTTGCTTGTAAGTAGGGGCATTTGAGTATTTTCTGTGACAAAGTTATAATCCAAAATTGTTCCTCAGATCAGAATTGAGTATTTATGTCCAAGATGAATTAAGATTCTTTCAACAAGAAAAGAAACAAATATGGTTGGAGGCATAGGCTGTAGTGCAGAAGCCTCTGGAAATATGGTTCTCTTCGCAAGGCTTTAAGGAAGACCATCTCCAAATAGTGAACAATTATTGGTTTCAATTTTTTTTTGAGCAACCTAACAGTTGAAATCTTCGTTCTCTGGTAATTTATATATGAAACAGAAGAGCAAAGTACTCTGTGGAAGCCGAAAGTGGTGAAGGAGATACAAGGTCTGGTGCTCTGCTAGCCTGTTGTCTTCCATCTGGCCTTTACGTCAGTCCAAATGCATCAGTATGGAGTTCTTAGACTTCTCAGAGGATTGCTGAAAAAACACCTGGCTTAGAGCTATAGGAGTAAAAAGCTAAGCTCCCTGTAAAGGTAGAGCTAGCCTTAGCAATGCTTAGAAAGGAGAGTGTTTCTGATAGCAAACTGTTCAGGATAGGGAAGGATAGGCCAGGAAGGCTTTGTCTCAGGTTTCACGAAGTGTGAGAAGGAACACAGTGGATGATTGCTGAGTTCTTTCCTGGGACCCAGCCCTGAAGCCTTTAGTAGAGTTACTGACCAGTTTGAAAGTCATGCCATTATTTGCCTGAATCAATCAGCTAGATTTAGAATCAAGCTGAGACACCAGACACATTCACAATTAAAACCTATACACCATAGGCTGTTTCCTGCTTTGGTTCACACTGCTTTTATGAAGAGATGTAAGAAAATGTATATGTTGTAGCCCAGAGGGATACAGGAGTCATCTGTTCCCAGAGAGCAGGAAATATGATAAAATCTTTAATTATGTTTTTGGCAAACATTTTCCCCCCTTCCTTTGCCCCTATCCCCCCAGAATAACTCCACTGTGGTGACATCAAAAATGGCTAAGTCACAGCAGTAGTAAAAGCTGCCCAAGAAAAATCTCACAGCTCAGGCTGTCTTCAATCCTCACGGAAATAGCAATTTCCACTCATCCCATCACACAGAAATACATGCCCACCACCACCACAACCCATGTGCAGAGCCCCCCCATCACTTGTGGATGCTTCTCTCATGATCTCCTACATGCTCAGAAGATGCTGTACACCATTGGAACTTTGGATGAAACAAGAGGCCTGCCTGGTGATTGCTACACCAAATCTGTAGCTAAGAACTCCCAAAGAAGAAAGAAATGAAAGAGAATTTTAAGACATCATTACAAATATTTATTTAGCAGCCTCTCTAGCTCTCTCACATTTCTTTGGTAATTCAGAAAAAGAAAATTTTTTATTTCCTGGAGGAAATTAATTGCCTTTATTTTTATTATGAGAAAGCATATACTTTAATTGTATCATTAAAATCTATTTTGTTAATTATACAATGTCATAAATATTCATATAAAATCCTTTTATAGACATAAGTTTTCATTTTTCTTGAGTCAGTACATAGGAACAGAATAACTGGATCATAGTGTAGGTCAATGATTAACTTTGCAAGTGAGTGTTCTGTAAATGCCAATTAAGTCACTTGGATTGTGTTCTTCAGATGTCTATACAATTACTGTGGCACGAAGAATTCTAGGATGGGCTTTATGGTTGCCACTCCCTGATGTTATTCCTGATTAAATTATGTTACATTGCAAAAGAGGATTTACAGATGAAGTTGTAAGAGACGAGAATATTCTACCCCCAAGTATGCTTCTTTGGCATAAGGACTATTTTGAGAAACAGCAGATACAGAAAGAAGCTCTAAAAACAAAGTAGAAGTTACCCTTTTCTAAGTGAAATTTACATTTATTAAAGAAACCTGCATTTCTAAATATATCTCCCTTTCTGTACCCAGATGAGAGGATGACTCATCAATGGAGAAGGTACCAATTTAACAAATATTTTATTTATCATACTTTTCCTGACCACTTTCATAACTGGCTTCTCTCATATCCTTCATTCTTTGTTTTTAGCTGAAGATGATATTTAAGCCTGAATTCGAAGCCACTTCTTTGTGTATTACTCATTTCCCTGGTATCTTCACAAGAGTTATACATGCTAATAAACCTGTTTATTTTTCTTTTGTTAATCTGAATTTTGTTATAGGAACTCCAGAACTTGGAGTAGAGGACAGCTATTTTTTTCCTCCCTTACACAATAAAAATTAGAAATCAGTTGACCTGAAGATAGGAAGATTATCCTAGTGGATCTGCTCCATTAATATGAACTCTTTGAAAGCAGACTGTTTTCTCTGGCTGGTAACAGAAGAGGAAGTCAGACATTTCAAGCATGAGGAAGATGGATGCACCATAGCTAGCTTTGAAGATGGAGCAGGTGAGGCTCAAGTAATGTGGGTAGCTTCTGGGAACTGAGTGGCCCTGGCTAACAGCCAGCAAATAAATGAGGACCTAAGGCCTACAGCAGCAAGAAACTGCATTCTGCCAACAATTTGAGTGAACTTAGAAATGAATACTTCCCCAGAGGCTACAGAGCCCAGATTAGCTGCTACTTTTCGCCTTAGGTGATAACCCACTTAAATCACTCTGGCTTCTGACCTTCAAAGCTGTGGTGGTTTAAGCCACCAATTTTGTGGCATTTTGTTATAGAGCAATAAAAAAACTAATAGACTTACTAACTTTTTGTTCTAATTGTTTTATCACTTATTCTCTTTAGTATTGTAGATTTGTCTATTTACTTATCTCAGTCAGTTTTTGCTTCACATTTTAATGCTCCATTATAATGTTTATATTCACTTAAGATTGTTGTGTCTTCATGATTGACTCTTATTATTATAAAAATTTATTCTTTATCTCTGGCAATACTTCTTGTTTGAAAGTCTTGTTTGAAAGCCACACTTGTTCTCTTATGATTACTCCTGCATGGGATTTTACCCCTATCTTTTATTTTCAATAATTTTTGTCTTTATATTTAAAATGTGTCTCTTGGAGACAAAATATAGTTGAGTCTTGTCTTTTTATCTAGTCTAGTCTGGGGGTCAGCAAAATTCTCTCTAAGAAAACAAATAGTAAGTATTTTAAGCTTTGCAAGCCATATGGTCTCTTTCACAACTACTCAGTGTACTCTTATAGCACAAACACAGACATTGACAATCCATTTAAAATTTTAATTAGTTTCAAGTGTAAAGTACATTGGTTAGACATTTATATAGTTAGTAAAAGGATCCCTCCAATTGCTTCCTCCCTCCCCTGACCCTCCACCTAGCCAACGTATTAGTGCTAACTGCATTCCCTATGTCATGCTCCTCCTCCCTGTGACCATTCATCAGCTACTAATTTTTACTTCTTTAACCCTTCAATCCTTTCTCCCAGTTCCCCAAACTCCCCTCCTCTCCATCCATCACCAAATCGTCCATTATGTTTGTGAGTCTGTTTTTGATTAGTTTGTTCTTTTTTTTCCTTAGATTCTGCATATAAGTGAAATCATATAGTGTTTATCTTTCTCTGTCTGACTTAAATACCTTCTGGGTCCATCAAAGCAATATCTTTTGCCATCCCCTTCCTTTTCACATGTAGAGGTCTTGTTTTCTTATCCTTTCAGCCCCTCTGTCTTTTGATTAGAACACTTAATTCTTTTCCATTTAAGAAACTTATTGATAGGAATGTAGTTGTTATCATTATTTATTCCTGTTTTTGATACATGTTTTTTCTTCTTAAAGAAGTCCCTCCCACATTTTCTGTAATGCTGGCTTGGTGTTGATAAATTCTTTCAGTTTATTTTTGTCTGAGAAGCTCTTTATCTGTTGTTCAATTCTTAATGATAGCTTTGCTGGATAAAGTATCCTTGTTTATAGATCCCAGGTCTTCATTCTGTTGAATAATTTTTGGGGTTTTATGTCAATTTCCTTCACCAAGTTAGGAAAGTTCTCCATCATTATATTTTTTAAACAGCCGTTCAACATCTTGATTTTCTTCTGTTATGCCGATCAGGTGAATATTTAGATTCTAAATAGGATCCCATATACTCCTTAAATTATTTTTATAGTCTCGGCATCTTTTTTCTTGCCATTTTGATTGAGTGTCGTGATTGGCTTTCCTGTCCTCTAGATAGGGCATTTGATCATCTTCTTTATTCACTTTGTTTATTCCATTTAATATACTTTTCATCTCAGATAATGTGTTCTCCATTTCAGACTGGTTCTCTTTTATAATTTACATTTCCATTTTATCTCTTTATTGGAGTTCTCTACACTTCCAAAAAGTTCATTGAGCATCTTTATAACCAGTGTTTTGAACTCTACATCTGTTAGATTACTTGACTCCATTATATCTGGATCTCTGTTGTGTTCTCTCATATGGTTCCTGCTTCTTTGTGTTCCCATTTTGTCTGCCTTTCTGTGTCTGTTTCTATTTATAAGCAAAGCTCCTAAGTCTCTCGGTCTTATCAATGTGGATTTGTGAAGTAGGTGCAGAGTTGCACAGTCCTGAGAGGAATTCAGCTACAGGCCAAATTTATCTCAAGCCTCTACCCTCTGGGGCCACCTGTTAAGATTCAGTAAGCAATACACAAATGCTGTGTTTATAGTTGCCTCAAAAGGTCACACTAGAATAGGCCAGCTGCCTCCCCCAGTGTGAGTCTCAGCAAGGAGCACCTGACTCGCTGAGGATAGACCTGGATGTGTCTTGGGTTGGGCCCAAGTTGGGGTAGGCGGAGTTTTAGGAAATCTTCTGGGCAGAGCTACCTCTGTTATCCAGTTTGATGACATCATGGCTCTGGCAGCTCTGTGTCTGGTGCTCTGGGATGTGGAAGGGTTCAGCAGAGAACAATGGATACCACTGACACTTCTGTTCCTAACCAGTCTTGCCTTGGCCCTCACTCTAACAATGTCTCCCTGTAAGTCCCTGGTGCCCCCTGCGCACAGTCGAACAGGCACTGGTGCTCAGAGTAGCAGGTCTGTCACCACAAAAATCCGCTCATGGACACGGCCCCTTTAAGAGGTGTCTGTCGCAGTCTCCGTCTCACTCAGCCGCTTGTGACTGGGCAGTCCTGCATCCTTGCCCGGTTCTACCTTCTGCCGTTGCAGGGTGCTTCTTTGAATTCTCTGTAGTTGTATGGCTTGTTAACCTAGATCCCAGGAGATTTTTCCTTGCTGCTGCTCCTTGTTTCCATCACAATTTTGATTTGGTTGCCAAAGGGATGAACAGAGCCTCTATCATCTATGCCATTTTTTCTCTCTCTCTACCACAATTGTATTACAAAAATAAGTATGGTTTCTAGTTTCCATTCAAACATGTAAGGAACTTGGAAGTTGTCACTTTGTCCTAACAACAAGTAAAAAGCTGAATAAGCTGAAAATCAACAATTCTTAAATTCTTCAGAGAATCAAGGCAAAACCACTGCCCCCGAAATCGAAGAGACAGACTGTCAGATACAGAGAATCACAACTATCTGGGGTAGAAACTGAGGGGCATAAACTTCCTCAGAAACTAGTACTAGGGGAGGAAAACACAAACTATAATATATGAATTGTTGGAGGCTCATTGTGGACAAGTCTGAGGTTAAACACTCCTTGGCGGTCCAGCCTTAGGAGGCCACTCACACTTTTGTAAGTTTTACCTCTAGAACTTGACCAAATTCTCACAGCAAACACTGGAGCAAAATCTTTTCATTCTTTTTACAGGGAGAAGAGAAAAGTAGTCATTTTGAAATATACCAGAGCATTCTGTACTCCTTAACAAGACTTGCTCTCAAGAGAAACTATTTTGGCAGAGCCTAACCTGCTGGGGTTTTATCAGAGACTACCTTACCTGGGAGGAGAAGGAAATACCCACTCTAGAAGCTCCCACTAGTCATCCTTTCTCACCTAAAGTGGGGGAGGGGGTAGAAACTGAAGTACTTGTGAAATTCAGAACCCAGGGTCACAGGTTCATTAAAAGAAGGAGACTTAATCATCGATTTCCCTCCTCACACACCACCTTATCATCACATTACTAAAAGTCTTGGTTCTTTTTAGACAGTATATCACATGCAGCTTTCAATAAAAAAAATTACAAAGCACTAAATTATAATAAACACAATTTGAAGAGACAGAACAAACATCATCACTAGATTAAATTATGTCAGGATTGTTGAAATTATCAGATTAGAAATTTAAAATAACTATGATTAATATGGTGAGTTTACTAATGGACAAAGTAGATAATAAATAAGAACAGATTAGATAATATAAGCAGAAAGATGAAAATTCTAAGGATTTCTCCCTCTGTGCACTCTTTCTGTCCATCTTTTTCTTGAAATCTTTAGATATTTTTACCTATTTATTTTTTAGGTAGCATAAGCTACCTTTATTTTTGTATTTTTTATATTTGTTATTTTTATTTTTTAATATTTTAATATTGTATTAATTTAATATGTACAGCACAGTGGTTAGATATTAATATAATTTATGAAATGGTCCCCTTGATAAGTTGAGTACCCATTTGGCACCATACATAGTTATAACAATATTATTGACTATATTCTCTAGTTGTACTTTGCATCCTGTGATTATTTTTTAACTACCAATTGTACTTTTTACTCCCTTCATCTTTTCATGCAGTCTTGGACTACCCCTCCTATTCACCAATCATCAGTTTATTCTGTTTTGTTGGTTCACTTATATTGTTATTCAAGTTCTACATATAAATGAAATCGTATGGTATTTGTCTTTCTATGTTTGACTTATTTAACTTAACATAATACTCTCTAGGTCTATTCATGTCATTGCAAATGGTAAGTTCATTCTTTTTTATGGCCAAGTAATATATATATATATATATATATATATATATATATATATATATGTAATATATATACCACTTCTATATCCAATTATCTATTGATGGGCACTTAGGTTGCTTCCATATAGTCCATATTCCATTATTGTAAATAATACTGCAATGAACATAGGGGTGCATATATCTTTTTGAATCACTGTTTTGGAATTCTTCAAATAAATACCAGAAGTGGGATTTCTGGGTGATATAATAGTTCTATTTTTAATTTTGGGAGGAACTTTCATACTGTTTTCCATAGTGGCTACAATTTGCAATCCCACCAATAGTACACTAGGATTCCCTTTCCTCCGCATCCTTGCCAACACTTGTTTGTTGATTTATTGATGATAGTCATTCTGACAGATATGAGCTGGTTTTAATTTGCATTTCTCTGATGATCAGTGACATTGAGCATCTTTTCATATGTTTATTGGCCACCTGAATAGACAACAATGGAAAAATGTCTATTCAGGTTCTCTCCCTATTTTTTAAAATGTATTGTTCATTTTTTTGGTATTAAGATGTGTGAGTTCTTTATAAATTTTGCATATGAACCACTTTTCAGATATAACATTGGTGAATACCTTCTTCCAATTGGTAGGTTGTCTTTTTGTTTTGTTGATGGTTTCCTTCACTGTGAAAAACTTTTTAGTTTGATGTAGTCCAATTTGTTTATTTTTTTCCCCTTGTCTGAGGAGATATATCAACAAAAATATTACTAAAGGTAATGTCAGAGTTTACTGCCTTTGTTTTCTTCTAGATTTTTATAGTTTTGGTTCTTATATTTAAATCTTTAATCCATTTGAGTTTATTCTTTTGTATGGTATACAAAGGTGGTATAATTTAATTTTTTTACATGTATCTGTCCAGTTTTCTGAATATCATTTATTAAAGAGACTCTCTTTACCTCATTATATATCCTTGACTCCTTTGTCATAAATTAATTTTTCATAAATTATTTAAAGCATGGGTTAATTTCTGGGCTCTCTATTCTGTTCCACTGATCTATGTGTCTGTTTTTATGCCAATACCATGCCATTTTGATTACTATAAGTTTGTAGTATAGTTTGACATCTCCACCTTGGTTCTTCTTTTTCAAAATTGCTTTGGATATTTGAGGTCTTTTGTGGTTCCATATAAATATTAGGATTATTTGTTCTAGTTCTGTGAAAAATGCCATTGGTATTTTGATAGGTATTGCATTGATCATATAGATAGCTTTAGGTGGTATGGACATTTTAACGATGTTAATTCTTTCTAACAATGAGCACTGTGTGTTCTTCCATTTGAATTTTTTATTTCTTCAATGTCATGATTTTCTAAGAACAGGTCTTTTACCTCCTTGGTTAAATTTCTTCTTAGGTATTTTATTTTTCTTTTGATCCAATTGTAAAAGGAATCATTTTCTTAATTTCTCTAAAGGTTCATTACTGGTGTATCAAAATGCAACTGATATCTGAATATTAATTTTGTATCCTGCTACATTACTGAATTCATTTATCAGTTCTAATAGTTTTTTGGTGAAATCTTTAGAGTTCTCTGTATATGTAATATCATGTTATCTGCAAATAATGACAGTTTTACTTCTTCCTTTAAAATCTAGATGCATTTTATTTTATTTTATTTTATTCTATTTATTTTATTTTATTTTATTTTATTTTATTTTATTTTATTATTTTAATTTTTTGGTCTAATTGTGTGGGAAGCTGTCCCACCAAGGCTTGCTGCCTGAGATTTGGGCAGCCTCTTTGCCTGCACCTGCACTGCTCATACAAGATAAATGATATCAGAGCGGCTTTTCTGCTTTAGCCCTGTGCCCTTTGATCCATTTGCTCAAACTAATCTGACCTTGCAGCTCCCTCCTCTCCCCGGACACTCCTGCATTTCTTGGTCATATAAGGTAATAGAATGTTCTCTGGTTTGGTATCCAAGGTAACCAGGCTCTTGCAAGTCCTCCCCCGCTTTATATACTCTACCCCTACCTACAATAAACTGAGACTTGATCAGAAAGCCTGTCTTGTCTCCATTCTTCGCATTTCTTGTCCCCCTTCTCTTTCAGTGCTTGGGGCCCCCATTGACTGTCCCGCGGGACAGGACAACTGGCGCCCAACGTGGGGTCTGAAGACGCTGGGAGAGTCAAGAGTCCCTGCGGAAGGCTCTGGCCAGAGCAAAACAAAAGAAGAAGAAGAGGTCCCCACAAGAGTGCCTGACTTGTGTAAAGGAGACCTGAAAGGTAAGCGGATGACTAAAAATGGGATAAGGCATAAGTGTTCAGAAAAGGTTTATTGAGGGTCTAAAGGACTCCTTATGAGCGCGAAGAGTAAAGGTTAAGAAAAAAGATTTAGTTCAGTTTTTTCAATTCTTAAAAGATGTCTGCCCATGGCTTCCTCAAGAAGGGACTATAGACGAAAAAAGATGGAAAAGGGTAGGCGATGCACTTAATGATTATTATAGAACCTTTGGCCCAGAAAAGGTTCCTGTAACAGCTTTTACTTATTGGAATTGCATTTATGAATTATTGTCTGTCCACCCCCACCACCCTAATGAGGTCAAAGAAATAGTAAAAGAAGGTGAATCCTTTTTAAAAAGGAAATTTAAATGCAGTCAGTCATCGTTGGAGTTGGGATCTCAGAAAGATACTCTAGGGACCCCCCCTTGTCCAAAAGAAGAGGACTCGGTTTCTATAACCATGCCTCCCGAGGATGAGGTGCCCCCGACTGATAAACCAAAACAACCTAAGAGCCTCTATCCCTCTTTGAGAGTCTTCCATTCTGAAAATAGGCCCAGTAATGACTATTTAGGCCCTGAGGAGGAGGTCGAACTAGAAGAAGAGGCTGCCCGGTATCACAATCCTGACTGGCCGCCCTTAAGGACAGCAAGCCTTGGTAGGACAGCTTCCCACATAATTGTTGTGGCTAAAACTTCCAATACTATGCTGAATCAAAGTAGTGAAAGTGAACATATTTGTCTTGTTTCTGATCTTAAGAAAAATGTTTTTAGGTTTTCCCTGTTAAGTATGATGTTAGCCGTGGGTTTGTCATATATAGCCTTTATTATTTTGAAGTATGTTCCCTCTATTCTCACTTTGTTGAGAGTTTTTATTATGTTATATTTTTATCTATTCAACTACCCTATGTCTTTTGTTAGAGCTTTAATCTATTTACATTTAATGTGATTGTGATAGATACATAGTTATTGCCATTTTCTAATTCATAGTTATGTTTTTTCTTTTTTTAAATAAGTCCCTTTAACATTTCATGTAATATTGATTTGGTGGTGATAAATTCCTTTAGCTTTTTTTTTTTTTTGTCTGGGAAGCTCTTTATCACTTCTTACATTTTAAATAATAGTTCTGCTGGATAGAGTAGTTTTGCTTATAAATCCTGGCTTTTCATCTCTTTGAATATTTCATGCCAATCCCTTCTGGCCTACAATGTTTCCACTGAGAAATCAGTTGACAGTCTTATGGGAGCTTCTTTGTAGGTTTCTCTTGCTGCTTTTAAGATTCTATCTTTGTCTTTAACCTTTGTCATTTTAATTATAAGGTGTCAGTTGTGGGCCTCTTGGACTCATCTTGTATGGGACAGTCTACACTTCTTGCTCTTTTACATCTATTTCCTTCACCAGGTTAGGGAAGTTTTCAGTTATTATTTTATCAAATAAGTGTTTAATCCCTCATTTCGCTTTTCTCTTTCTGGTACTCCTGTGATGCAAATATTGGTACACTTGATGCTATCCCAGAGGTCCCTTAAACTATCCTCCTTTTAAAAAATTCTTTTTTCTTTAGGTATTTTAGGTAATCCTGCTATTTTGTCTTCCAAGTCACTGATTTGATCTTATGCTTTAATCTGCTACTGATTCCTTCTAGAGTATTCTTCATTGTGTTTCTGCTACCTTGTCATCCAAGTCATTGATTTTGATCTACTTCATCTACTCTGTTATTGATTTCTTCTGGTGTATTCTTTTCTTCAGTCATTGTATTCTTCATTTCTAACCTTTTTTTATGGTTTCTGTCTTCTTTTTTATGTTTACTATATCTTTATTGATGTTCTCACTAAGTTGATCTATTCTTAACCTAAGTTTGTTGAACTTTTTATAACCAGTGTTTTGAATTCTGTATCTGGTAGGTAGCTTACCTCCATTTTATTTAGATACTTTTCTAGAATTTTATTCTGTTTTGGTTTTGGTGACATGTATTCTCATTTTGGCTGACTCTCTGTGTTTGTTTTTGTGTATTAGGTAAATCTCCTGTCTCCCAGTCTTGGCAGGGCGGCCTTTTGTAATAGATGTCCTATGGAGCCCAGTGTTGCAGTCTCCTTGGGCACCTGATCTGGGTGCTCCAGGAGTGTTCTTTATGTGAATTGTGTGTGCTCTTCTGTTGTAATTAAGCCTTGATTACTATTCTCTCATTGATGGTTGGGGTTGATTCTCAGGCTAGCTGGCTGTGAGGACTGCCCACAACCACAGTGGGGGCTGAACCTATAGAGTAGGATTTTTCCCAGCTGGGCTCTGGTGTCTGCCAAGACCACTCTTTAAGTGTGGAGTTTATGGAGGTAATGGTGGTACTCTGTTGTGATTTGATGCTGGTCACTAGGTATGGTGTTTCTAAAGCCTCTTGGGAGGGATTCTAGTGCAGACCAAGGTCAGCTTCTGTCTGTGCTCAGCCTAGGTCTATCTGTAAGAGATACAAAGAATATACAGTTGACATCTGTCTGTGCTAAGCCAAGAGGCTTATGGGAGAGGCCACTCTGTCACCCAAAGCCAGCTTATACTGCATTGGGCCCGGGAAAGGCATAGGGCACACTAAAGCCAGCTACAGAATTTCTGAGGCATGTGGACCTTGGAGAATTTAAGAAAGCTTGCCATGTGATTCAAGTCTGCCTGTGAGGCACAGCCACTGAAAGAGCCAAAGACACTATGAGAGCTGGGTGGGGAGAAGCCTCAGGGAATCACCATGGTGGGATGAGCAGTGTTCATCAGGTTAATGCAGATTCAGATCTGGCACTCACCTACCCCTACAGGCTTTGTGAGAAAAGGGCTCAATACAAGAATAGTGGTGGCCCAAAGCCCAAAGCCACACAATTCATTTTCTTCCAGTGTGTCTCTGGTGTTTTTTGAGATGCTGACTCTTTATCCCTTCTCTAGGTTGATTGCTTTATAATTTAGTTGTAATTTTGATGTGGTCATGGGAGGAGGTGAGCACAGTGTTTTCCCACTTTGCCATCTTGACTAGAACTCCTCCTTGGACATTTTTAAAATAGCTATTTTAAAGTTATTATTTTTTAACTACCACATGTGGGTCATCTTTTGGTTAGTTTCTGTTGACTATTTTTCTTGTTTATAGGTTACATTTTTCTGACTCTCCATATTTCCAGCAATTTGTGATTCTATCTTGACATTGTGAATGAATCTTTGTAAAGCATTTGTTTTATGTTGTCTTTCTTTAAGGAGTGTTGAGTTATGTTCTTGCCATTAATGTACTGGCAACTTATTTTGATGCTATTGAAACTTGTTCCTAGGCTTTGTTAGAGTAGGCTTAGAGTGGCCCTTACTCTAGGGCATGGTCATTACTCTGAAGTAGTGGTCTTCCTGGCTATTCAGTGTAGATCTCTCTACTATGACTCAACCAGAACTCCTATATCCCCCAAGCCTGTGTGACATCTAGTATCTCATTTATGCTCTCAACCCTGTAGCAGTAGATCTTGCGTAATTTTTCCCTGAGCCTGTTTATACAATTCCGTGTCTGGAAACCTGGAGAGAATCCCCAGAAAAAGTTCTGGAATCTTTCTTTCTGTGCGGATCTTTTAACATTGGTACCCTACAGTGAAATTTCCATATGCTTTAGCATACTCCCAAACTCTGCTCTCTAATTGTCCAGATCAATACAACTGTCATGCTCTGCTTATGGTTCACAATTTTATGCCATGGTTGTGAAATTGTCCTCAGGTAAAAAAGTGAGGTAAATGTGGGGCTCAACTCATGTTTCTCTTCTTTTAGGGATCACAGTCTTTTGCTTCCATTGCCTGAAAGTAGTCATCTCATATATAGTTGCTTTTGGCAGGAGAGCAAATCTGATCCTGGTTACTCCATCATATCTGGAAGCAGAAATTGATTCCAGAAAAATTTAAAATATTAGGGGGCTATTTCATCTGTTACCAGCTGATTTTTCAGCAAATTTTATAGGGTAGAGATATCCTTCTCTCAAACCTGGCAAATTAACTTTTACTTACCTACAATTCCAAAATATCTTTTTCTAAGTGCTTCTTACAATTTTCTTTTCAACTGATAGTTTTGCCTTCAATTATTTAAAGTCTCACTGGAATGCTTAAATGAAATGGAAACTGGCCTGTTGGCTGGCAGGAGGCAGATGGCAAAGAAGGTAATATTTTAAATCATCACTCATTGGTTAACATTTGAAGAACTGAGTTTAAAGCCTTATAAAAGTGAACTACATACACAAGTGTAGGCTGTATAAAAATTGTGTCAACTCTAGTTCTTTTGGTAATGGCCAAGACTTCCTTGCTAGGTCACTGATCAAACAACCAGCGGTGGTTAAAAAAAAATCCATGTTTTTGATTCTGGTTCCAGTTCTTTTTTTTTTTGTTGCCTTGTACTGCAATCTATATTGGTCTATTTTTCAGGCTAATTCTTTTACTTAGGCCAATTCTATTCTTTTATAGATACTCAGGGCAGGTGATTAAATTGCAAAGGATTTTATTATTCTGCCATTTCTCAAAGTTAACTCTTTAACCATTGTACTGATTACTCCATTGGCTCTTTTTAGTTTGTACTCTTAATTATGTACAAATGAATAAGGTTTTATGATACTCTTCAGTTCTGCAGTGTGATTGTTTTTTTTTTCTGCTGCTATGGTAGGAGCGATCTGTTTAAGTCTCTTGATTATTGGTGGGAAAGTCCATCTTTAAAGCGAGTTATACCTGAAAGTTCTCTTGCTCAGGATTTTTACTTTATGATTTCTTCTTGGGTCATACTATCTAATATTTCCACTCCTGGTTCAGCAGCTGGAGTGAAAAACTATTGTCTTGAACACTTGTATCTTTGTTATGTATAGACTTTAGTACGATGATCAATATATAGGCAAACAATCTAGGAAATCAAGAAAGACACCAAGAAGTGAATATTTATATGCGAAAAGAAAACTATCTACAAGTTACCTGTACTAACTACCAAAACTATAGCATAAAAAACTATGAATTAAACACTGAAAATAAAAGAATACAGTCTGATCCAGCATAGATATTACTTAACCTTCTGCCCCTCAGTTTTCCTTATCTGTGAAATGGGGTAATGATCCCAGCAACATAAGGTGGTTATGAAGACCAAATGAAATTACCTGTATAAAATGCCTAACACTGGCTGCCCCATAGAAGGTACTTACAAAACATTTATTTTCTTTTTTCTCTCCAACACATGTTCACAATCTACAAATAAGTTTTCCAGCCATTATTATCAATCCTATTACTTGTCAAATGAATGAATCTTCTGTGATTATACAGATATTTATTACTGATTTAGTATGGATAATATAATTCCTTGAGAACATATTTTCCCCAAATGAGCATAAAATGAGCAGAAATTTTAGTGATAAAATATGAGTGGGGGTGGAATTCCCTCCCCTAAAAAAAGTAAGCATTATTATCAATAAAAGAAATCCATTATGAAATATTTACTGTCTGGCTAGAGGTTTTGTGCTATGGAAGAGAAAAGATAGACATTATTAATGATTGAATCACCATTTTTCCTCAATATGACTTAAGACACTAAATTTAAAAATTTCCGTACTTGAATATTCCATGATGTTTAATTGCAATACATTTCTACTCTTGAAAACCTTATTCATTTTCTCTGAAAAAATTTTCTGCCTTTGATCTCTCCCCAGGGCTTCAGAGCCAATATTCCAGTTTTCTTACTGGAATTATATGATCTTGCAGAGGCCTTTCAAATGAAACATGTGCCTACTTGGCCTAATTCCGCCCCCTCCATCTATTCTTTCTTCTTTGTTGTCTCCCTGAGTTGTGGACACTACCAAGCACTCAGTTGTTGAAGCAGAGTCTTCTTCACCACTTCTCTCCCCTTAGCCTTTATTTTCAGGCGGCTACCATGTCTACTTTAGAATATCATTAATTTATGAATGTTTCCCATTGTGAAACTTATAAGATAATATCAGAGAATAATCAAAAATAGAAAAGTAAGTTAACTGCCTATATTGCTAGTAATACAATCATTCTTATCATTTCAGCATATTTCCTTTTACTCTTTTTTTTATAGTTCTGTTTGGTTTTCTTGTTTTCATTTTTTCCCCCTCCTTTTGTACATTTTCTTACCTTCTGGTAGTACAAAATGCTTCAGGTTCATCTTATATTTTTCCTGCCCCAGAATCAACCATTTCTTTAAGGTACACTGGTTCCTTGTATTTAAAAATCTGGGCCTTGGGTATTGATTTTCTTTCAAACACTGCCATAATCATGGTCATATGTTGGGATATGGAGGAAGTTCCTACCTAGATTCTTAGCTGTGCTCATTGCTTGGGCTAGCCATCTCTGAACATATCTAGCAGAGTGGTAGGGTAGGCAAGCAAGAGTCTGCTAAGGATTTGGTGCCTCCTGGGAAAGAATTCATGCTAAAGAAAAGTGTTAGGCAGACAAATGAAGATAAATGCAAAGTCTTCATTCTCTGAGAGAGAAGTGATTCTGACTAGGTGTGATTGGTGACATTTGGATTATCTCTGACTCAACATTCCTCCCATTCCTCTCATTAGAGAAAAAAATCTATGGGTAAAAATGGAGAGTTATTTCTTCCACAAACTTCATGAGGCAATGGGATACAAGATAGATCGGCTTTGATGTACCCTATCCCCAGCTGTTTCCTTTCAGCAAAGGATAGTTCATATTTTTTGGCACCTTTAAGGGGCCTGTGAGTACATACTCTAAAGTAGAGGCTTGGGTATTCTACAGAAGGAGCAGGATGGGATATAAAAGTTTGCTGTGTTTGGTGGAGAGATCACTAATTAAGGAGGGAAAAGTACAGGATGCTGCATGGAGCCTAGCTGTACTACTTCTCAAACCCCATGAGGGACTTTCAGAAATATGTAAGGAGTTTTTGCAGAGTCCTATAACAGCAGACATAGTAAGTATCAAAAAGATTTGGGCTGCCAGTGGTACTGTGTCACTATTTAGGGTTCTTGTAATTTAGAAAGCTCAGGTTACCTAAACAATTTTCTAGCTATATTTTTTCACTTGGCATTTTCTTTAAGCAGTTTTTCATGTTGTGATACAGCTTTCAAAAGCTTTTTAACAAAAACTACAGCAATGATAATATATAATGTTTATTGAATATGTCAGGCCTTTTACAAAGGTTATCTCATTTAAACTTCACTAGAACTCTGCAAAGAAGAGTGTTATATATTTCCATTTTGCAGATAAGGAATATGAGATTGAGAGAGGTGAAATAACTTTCCTGAGTTTACCTAGCTAGTGAGTAACAGAATCACTATCTTACTCTAACATCCATACTTTCTCCAACAGTCAATACTTGCTGTCCATAATATCCTACTATTTATGGAGTGGAGGTACCATAATTTATTTAGCCATTAATGTATCTTAAGTTATTTAACCATTCCCCCGTATTTGGCCTTTTAGGTCAGCTTCATTGTTGATTTTTTTTACTATTATAAACAAAAATATTATTTTTATGTCAGTCCCCATCTCTTCATTCTGACCACCTTGAACTATTTGTCCTAATTAAATAATTTGTACCTTTTTGTTCCCACAACCTTCCTTATACTTGCTTCTTCTGCTAAAGGGACCGAAAGTTACATACCTTTCAAGATGCCACATACCCAGGCTGAATGGTCACTTGACCTCTTGTGGCCCTTGGCTCATGTTAGAACCCTCCTACAGGGTTCTAATCACCTTCACTCTAATTGTAGATCATTCCATCTCTTCCATGAATTTGTGAGCTTTCTGGGGGCAGGAATGTAAGTTTATTCATATGAGGCATTTGTTAAAATGCAGATGCCCAGGTCCCATAATAGACCTACAAAATTAGAATCCATAGACTTGGGACCTGGATGTCTGTGTTTTTACAAAGATACCCAGCTGACTTTTTTAAACTTGAACATTTGAGGCCCACTGCCCCAGTGTTCTGAGCAGTGACTGGATGGATGAGGGCACCTAGTATTCCCACAGACTTTCACATGGTCTCTTTGGAACAAGAGAAGACTACAGGAAAAGAAAGAGTTGCTGGTCTCTCCAGCTGAGTGAACATCTAAGAATATGATGCAAATTTTTATTAAATTATTCTATTTATTTTAAATAGATAATTCATGTAATATGATACAAATAAAAATATATAAAAAATTGTTCAGTGTAAAGTCAGTTCACTTTCCACTTCTATCTCTCAATTCCCTAGCCCCTATCACCTCCACAGATAACCAGTATTCTTTTGTGTGTTTTTAACAAAGGGTTTATAATTTCAGAAAGTGATTTACTTCGGCAGTCAGTTTGTTTAGGGTAGGGGTAATGTTTTCTTTTATAAAACAACTTTTAATTTTGAAATAATTATAGATTCACAAAACTTTGCAAAAATAGTATGGAGCACTTTTTTGTACCCTTTATCCAGTTTTCCCCAATGGATACATTTTATACAGCTACAGTGCAATAGCAAAGCTGGAAATTTGACATTGATACTGTGTGTATAGTTCTGTGCCCTTTTAGCACACATGTAGATTCATTCAACCACTACTACAATCAAAATACTTTAGCACTATTCCATCACCACTATAATATATAACTTATCACAGTCCACTAGTGTCATTATTTTACTAATTCAGGTAAAATGTAGAAACCTTACCTGCTTTTAAGTTTCTTTACCCTCTCCTATATATGATGCAATTGTCTTAAGTATCTCTTCTACATACTTTGAGCACTAAGACAATGTTATGTTTGTGTCAACTGTCAAACATAATTTAGAAAACTCAAAAGAAGGAAAGCCTTTGTATTTAGTCAGATTTTTATTTTTCTGTTGTTATTTCTTTCTTCTGAATGTTCCAAGATTTTTTTTTCATTTGTTCATTTTGAAAAAAATTCTTTGTGCTTTCTTTCAGAGTAAGTCTGCAACAAATTCTCTTAATTTTATTTTGTCTGAGAATGGCTTAATTTTCTTCATTCCTGCAGGATATTTTTGTTGGATTTAAGATTCCGGATTGATCATTCTTTTCTTTTAGCACTTGAAAATGATATTTCCTTTGGTCTTTGTGATTTCTGATCAGACCTTCTTTTTTTGAATACTTGTTTAGCCCTCTGAGACTCTGATGAAACACTTAATCTTTTGTTATAGTCTCATGTTCCTGAGGTTCTGTTATTATTTTTTTTAGTCTGTTCTCTCTGCATTATTCAGGTTGGGTAATTTTCATTATCTTATCTGTCTTCTAATTAAGTTCCCTGATTCTTTTCTCTATCTTCTTCATTCTGTTATTGAGGCTCCTCCAATGATTTAAACCTTTTATTTTATTTCATTTTTAAATTAAATATATTAGGGTGACATTGATTAATAAAACTATGTAAGTTTCAAGTGTACAATTCAATAATTCATAAAATGTTATTGCATTGTGTATTCACCACCCAAAGTTAGATTTCCTTCTGTCACCATGATTTTAATATTATATTTATTATATTTCAGTTCTAACATTTTTATTTGTTTTTTTATGTCTTCTCTTTCTTTCCTGAGAGTTTATATTGCTTTGCTGAGACTACTTTTCTCATTTGTTTCAAGCATATTTATAATTGCTTGTTGATGTATTTTTATGATGGCCGCTTTAAAACCCTTATTAAGCAATTCCAACATCTTTGTCATATTGGTGTTGGTATCTGTTGATTGCCTTTTCTAAATCAAATTGATATTTTCCTGGTTCTAAGTATGTCAGGTGAGATATATATATATTGCTGCAGCTAGAGATTCTGAGTATTATGTTATGAGACTCTGGATTTTAATTAAATCTTTTGTTTTAGCAGGACTTTCTGCCACTGCTCTGGTGTTACCTTGTTACTGCCAGGTAACAAAGTGTGGAAGTCCAAGTTTCCTACTTTGCCTCTCCATTGACACTTAGGGAAAGGAGGGTACCTCATTACTGTTGAGTGGGGAAAGAAGTTCAGGTTTCTCATTCCCATGATGCCAACTGGCTGAGAGGAAGGGCCCTTTATTACTCTTCTCTTACTGACATCATGGGGTAGCCGGGATACAAATTATAACTCTCCACAAGGCCACCATTCTAGAGGAGAATGAAGGGACACTTCATCACAGCTGGGGTGAGGATGGAAGTCAGGGTTCTCCACATGGCCTTTGTTGATGAGATAGATATGGTACGGCAGGTTTTTCAGTGGAAACTGGCTGGACTAGGGTAGTTACTGTCTGAATGTTTTCAGTCTTGCTAGGCTGCCCCTTTTTTATTCCTTTGGCTAGACAGAGCAGGATTTTCTTAAAGCTTTTATTACTTTTGCCTGTTGGATATGTTATTCTTTGGGTCCTGAGATCTCTAGACAATCTGCCCTTTTATCTTCACTTTTCAGTCTTATGTTTGTTTTACATATTTTGTCCAGAATTTTTAGTGAGGAGAAATAGAGATAAGTGGTCTACTTCATTTTGAGTCAGAAATAGAAGTGATCATGCTTTTAAAATTTATTTTGACTCTAATTTGAAGGCAAGAGGATAGGAAAAACTGAGGAAAAATAAAAGAAAATGTTACTTATAATTTTTTGTTGTTGTTCTACCTGCTTTGTCTAAAGCTACATTTCTTTACTTTAAATGTTGGCCTAAGCTCCTGTCTATATGTGTTGTATTTGGGGACCTAGTAAGAAGTCTAAGGGTCTGAGACAGGTGGGAGAGATTATTACTGGAACAAAGAAGGGTCCATTCACCTGTATGGGAGTCAAAGGAAAGATTCATGCAGGTGTGCAGCAAAGAAAGTAAGAATTTACTTCAGAGAGTTGCAAGTCCTAGAGATACAGGTGAGCTAATGCTCTCTCAGGAGTACCAATTACACAGGGAAAAATCAGTCATCATGAAAATTAAAAGAGTTGGGGTCTTGGGTTCTACTGATTGGATAATTGGATGGGGCATTGTGTCTGGTTCTAGAATCAGCTTGGTGTCATCCTGTCTGGCCCTGTGGTCCTGTGGAGTAGTTGTTCTGCCTTGATGGACCTGGAGCTGAAACGCATGTAAGTCTAAGATGTTATCCTTAGTGTAACTGAAACTTATTGTGCCTGTTATTATAGACCTGAGGCTTGATAAATCTTATGTCCTAGGGCTTAATGATTAAAGAAGCAGACATACAAAGGTAGAGAGTGGAAAAATCAAGTAAGTCACAATGCCATTACCTTGGCAAAAGCAGCTTGAATTAGAGAGAAACTATATTAAAGAAATAGAATAAAGTTTGTGTGCAATGTGGTATGATTATGGAGGGACCCAAAACTAGACTGAGAACTTGAAATTTTTGGCTCTGGGGAACAATTTCAAGTGTTTAATCTACAATGATGATTAGATGATTTCTTTGAAACATAAAGTGAGTGTGAAATGTGGAAGCAGAGGAGTTTCTGGAAACTGGAGCAGGGTAAAACCTCAGTGTGCCGAGCTATATAGATGACTAACACAGGGTTGGGATCAGTGGAGCAGAGCCATTGCCTATGGCTCACCTCCAAGGGTTGCCACAAGCACATCCACCTTTTAGGTAAAACCAAATTAAAAATCTTTCCTAAAGTGTGCAACATTCGTTGCACACATACAATGTTTAAGACCCTGTAGAGTAAGATAAAAAGACATCTGAGACATTGTCCTTGCTCTCAAAAAGCATATGGTACAGAAGCTTCCCACTTTATGGATTCCTTTCTCATACTATCTATCCCCTTCTAAACTCACAGGGACAGATGTCACATGCCCTTTCAGAGAGTCTCCCAGGTGATTTTGCCGGAGATAAGGAACACTAAAAACCAAGACAAAACCAAACAGAATATATAGAGAAAAAGCTTCTCACCCTGCAGCCTGAGCTAGCTCCAGGAACAAGTATTAGTTTGACTTCTGAGACAGTACAAGGTGTGTCCAGGTAACCTGCTGGACTTTGGGTGGCTGACATAGCACCCTCCACACACCTGATGCTGCTCAGGGAGCAGCAGGCAGCTTGTGACAGCTTTCCTGTCGGAGAACATCTGATGAAGAAAACAGCAGGCGAGGTATCATCTATGCAGCCACAGGAGACAAGGCTCAGCCTGCTTGGGCAGTGATACACTCAGCCCCACAGAGAGTGGCAGAGCCAGAGACAGAATAAGATGCTTAGGAGAAATGTCTACAAAATTTTCTGCATTGGGCTAATTATGGTTATTGCCAACAATCTTCTCCTGGTATTTTATACCAAAGTGACTTTACAAAAGTTGATCAAGATAACCTCCAAAATGAGCTTTATTTGTTTCTGTCTAAATGGAACAGGACAGTGATAAAGAAACTCCCTAACTTGGAGGCATAGAATTCAATGTCAGATGCTAAAAGTGAGCAACTGAGAGATGGGAACATGATCTCTCACTCATTTTTCCTCTGTACTCCTTTTTTAAGTGTCCTTACACACACACACACACACACACACACACCATTCCCTCCAAGTTAGCATTATAAACTTATACGCAGATGCTGCAAATCAATCTCCAAGTTAGAGAGTTTCTTTATCACTGTCCTGTTCCATTTAGACAGGTAGGTATCTTCTCATCTCCACTTACAAATCAGAAGCCTAAGACAGAGAGATAAGAGAGATAAGCACTTGTTCCAAGTCACACAATCATCATGGTTATATCAGGATTCAATATTAGGTCCTCTAACAAGCCCCCAGAGATTGCCACCTATGTTTAAAAACCCTGCCACAAAAAGGCCTCAGGACAGGGCTGTGCCTAGATATTCCTGAGCATCTCAGAGGTTCTTAGTCTGAGCCTTTGTCTACCTGGCTACCTGTTAAGTACTTTTGATCATTTGTGTGTGCAAGTGCACACACACACACCATTCAGCACATCCTGCCCCCTCCTGCCTCTCCTCCAACCTTTTGTTCTGATTCTCACTAATTCTCAGTCTTAGGCTTCTGATCTGTAAGTGGAAATGAGAAGATACCTACCTAAGTTCACAGAGTTGTGAAATATATACAGAAAGTGCTCTATAAAGTGATGTGTATTAAGTTTTAACTTATTTTTTAAATTAATGTATAATTAATATGTAACATTTTATTAGTTTTAGGTGTACAGTGTAACAATTCAATATTTGTATATACTGTGAAATGATCACAATAAGTTTAGTTAATGTTTTTCAACACACAGTTACAAATATATTTTTTCCTTGTAAGGAGAATCTTTAAGATCTACTTTCTTAGCAACTTCAAATACACGACACAGTATTATTAACTGCAGTCATCATGCTGTACATTACATCCCCAAGACCTACTTATTTTATCAATGGAAGTTTGTACCTTTTGACTTCCTTCACCCATTTCACCTACTCTTAACTTTCCACCTCTGGGAATTACCAATCTCTTTGTTTCTATGAGCTTGCTCTTTCTTTCTTTCTTTCTTTCTTTCTTTCTTTCTTTCTTTCTTTCTTTCTTTCTTTCTTTCTTTCTTTCTTTCTTTCTTTCTTTCTTTCTTCTTTTTCTTTCTTTCTTTCTTTCTCTCTTTCTTTCTTTCTTTCTTTCTTTTCTTTCTTTCTTTCTTTCTTTTCTTTCTTTTTTCTTTTCTTTCTTTTCTTTCTTTCTTTCTTTCTTTCTTTCTTTTCTTTTTTCTTTCTTTTCTTTTTTCTTTCTTTCTTTCTTTCTTTCTTTCTTTCTTTCTTTCTTTCTTTCTTTCTTTCTTTCTTTTCTTTCTTCTTTCTTTCTTTCTTTCTTTTTCTTTTTTTGATTAAATTTATTTATTTAAATTAGTTTCAAGTATAAAGTACATTGGTTAAACATCTATATAGTTCATAAAACAGTTCCCACAACTGTTCCCTCCCTCCCCTGGCCCTCTACTTAGCCATCATATTAATGCTAACTGCATTTCTATGCCATGCTCCCCATCCCCATGACCAACTATCGACTACTAATTTATATTTCTTTAGCCCTTCACCCTATTCTCCCAACCCCCAACCCCCTTCCCTCTGTCCATCACCAAATTGTCCACTATATTTGTGTCTGTTTTTGATTAGTTTGTTCTTTTTGTTCTTTAGACTTCACATATAAGTGAAATCATATGGTATTTACCTTTCTGTCTTATGAGCTTGTTTTTTTCTCTCATTTTTAGAATCCATGTATAAGTGAAGTCAAATGGTATTTGTCTTTGTCTGATTTATTTCACTTAATATAATACCCTCAAAGTCCACCAAATTCTAACCTCTTCACATGAATTCTGGGGTTTGTTTTTTAATTTTGGCTCACCATGAAATTCTAACACCTATGAATTTTATGTTTACTCAGCATCTGACTCCAGTGAGGGGAAGCAGCCACGTTTCTCCTACTCCCAAGTGACAAGGATCAAATGCTTGTGTTCCTGAAGAGAGGTTGGATGGGTGAGCAGGGGAACAACCATTTGTTCAGATATGTGGATGTGTGCACATGGTGGCTGGAATTGGGGAAAGTGTCTTTTAAAATGGAAATGATCATTGTCCCAGTTCAGGGTGAGGCAGAGGGATGGACAAAAGGACAAATAGGAGGAGACAAAAGAAGAGAGGAAATTAGGGAAAGGGAGAGAGAGAAAGTGTTGAGAGAGGACCAAAGAGGTGAGGCCAGAAAAGGAGCAAAAAAATGAGAACCTAGTGTGAAAGGATGAAAGGGTATATTTGGAGACAAGAGGAAAAAAGAGAAAATGAGGAAGAGAGGAAGAAAGAGGCACAAAGCACCACAGCACCATCTACATCCTCCCTCATGAGGTTCATCATATTTTATTGTAGTCTAATTTCTGAAAGGCAAGTTTCATAAACGTGGTTTAATGAATGTCTCAGAGAGAGCCTAGTGCTTTATTACCTGTAACTGGCACATGGAAATTAAACTGGTGAATAAATGAATGAATAGTGTAAGAAGGTGAGGACAGAGGACAGGCAGACAGTGATAAAGAAAAGAGTGATACAGGGCAAGAAAGTTGATAAAACAAAGAGAAGATTCTCAGTTCCAGAAGCCCTGACATTAATCATATCCAGCTGGGTTGGACATTGACTTGAAAGCATGCTCACTGCAGCTTCACCAAGAGGATGCTTTTGTACCTGGGCAGTCACTATTGCTTCCTGGCAGAGCACCCAGATCACACCAGGATTCTCACCCAACCCCAGGGCTCAGCCTTCTGGAATCTTAAAATAGGAGATCTGCTTGCACCCTGGCTATTCTTTCCTTGAGTTGGAGTGCAGTGTGCCTAGAGAAGTCGTTTGAGCCACCACTTTGAGCCATCAGGTTTACTTCTTTACTTTACGAATCAGTTCTCACTCCCATTTTTTTATCATAATAATTTAAAAGGTTTTTGACTCTGCTCAATACTCTTCCTCACCTCTTCCCCCACTGTCCAGCAGAGGTAACAGAAAAACCAGGAAAAACAAAAAAAATAGCCAAACTTTGTGTGCCAGTCTCTGTCCTAAGCATTTTATAAGAATTAATCCACATAATTATCAGAACAACTCTCTGAGGTACTTGGTAAATCTAAGACACCAAGAAGGCCAAGGTCACACAGAAAGGAATGGCCACTGATAATGTAGTACAATGTTTCTCAAATTTTATTGTACAAAAGAATTACTCATTGATCTCATTAAAAGTGCAGATTCTTGTATCTTCTGATAACCATATCTAATCTTGAGATTCTGAGTTAGTTGATTTGAGGATAAGCCTGGATATCTACATTTTTATACAATCACAGCAGATAACTCTGATGTAAGTAGTTCTCGGGCCTTATTGTCAATGTATTTCTCCGATCATCATCGTTTTTAGAGGAACTCAGGAACATATAAATTCTGATAGAGGCGAAAGGAGAGGTATGTTCTAGTGAATGCCTTGCCAGGACAGCCTGGCATGACTCTAACTAGTTCCCTTGAAATGCCACATCCTCTGAGTCAAGGGCTTGAAATTTCTAGAATTTGGAGAGAAATATATTTCAAGGAAATCTAAAGGTAAAGCAAAACCCAGGTACCTAAGTATGAAATTGGCAATGAGGGAACAAGAAAATGTGGACAACACACTGGGTAGGGCGGAAGCCAAGATGAGTGAGACAGATAACCACAAATGCAGAGAGAAACTCTTTCCAAATTCACCGCTTTTCAAGCACTGGGGTGAGGACCTTTCTGAGACCCAGCATAAAAAGGCACAGTACCTCTTCTGGAAGTTTGGTTACAATGTTTACCTCAGTAACCAGTTACCCCTTAATTGTCCCATCCCAGACACACGAGATTCCAGGTAAGTTGGGCTTCCTAGGGACCTCAGTTTAATTTGGGGATGATCTTTGGGAGCAGTGAAAGTCAAGGGTTGGAAAGAAGCTTGAGGGAATGGGAAATTGGTGGGGATGGGGTTCAGGGCATAGAAAGCTTTTGCAGGCTTACTGAGCAGAGTTCTTGTTTTTAATCCATTTTATAATGGCATCTTAGAGAAGATAATGGTTTCAAATATTTACAGCCTCTTGGAGATGTGCAGAGATGTCAGAGAAATATAGATCCTTGAGAATTCTGATATGATGAGTCAAATTTATAATTTTACAGACAGAGAAGTTGAGGCTGAGAAAGAGAAAGAACTAGTGCAAGTCACACAGAAGTTTACAGGTCTACTTCTTCCCCTGGTATTTTCTTAAAACTCTCTGTTTAAATTCCTCGTGGTTATTAATTTTAATTTATAGAGGCTTACCTCTCTTTCTCTTTTGGTTTCCCTTACCCATTGCCTTTTCTCTTTCTGCCTCTCCTACCCTCCTTCACAAGTTTTTAATATAACACCTTCACTGAGATATAATTCACACACCATATAATTAATTTATTTAAAGTATAAAATTTGGTAGTTTTCAATATATTCAAAGAGTTGTGTACCATCACCATAATAAATTTTAAAACATTTTCCTCACTTCAAAAGAAACCTCATACTCATTAAGAGCCACTCCCCATTTGCCCACAATTTTCTCATCCCTAGGCAATCACTAGTCAACTTCCTATCCAACTTCCTATCCTATCCAACTCCCTACGGATTAGCCTCTTCTGGACATTTCAGATAAATAAAATTATAGAATGGGGATCTTTGTGACTGGCTTTTTTTTTTCACTTAGTATAATGTTTTCAAGTGTCATTTACATTATAGCATGCATCAACATTTTATTCCTTTATTGTCAAATAATATTCCATTTTATGGATGTACCACATTTTGTTTATTTATTCACCATTTAATAGACATTTGGATGGTTTCCACTTTTTTTACTATTATGAATAAAGCTGCTACAAACATTCATGTACATGTTTTTGTGTGGACACATGTTTTCATTTTTCTTGGTTATACCATAGGAGTAGAATTACTAGGTCATACAATAACTATATTTAACAGTTTGAGGACCTGCCAGACTGTTTTCCAAAGTGACTGTATCATTTTACATTCCCTTCAGTGTATGAGAGTCCTGATTTTTCTGTCTTCATTATTAATTTTTTTGATAATAGCCATCTTAGTGGGTATAAAGTGGTATATCATTATGGTTTTGATTTAAATTTCCCTGATGTCTAATGATGCTAAATGTCTTTTCACGTACTTATTGGCCATTTGTATACCATCATTGGAGAAATATCTATTCAGAGACATTCTTTTTAAAATTGGTTTCTTTATCTTTTTATTATTGAGTTGCAAGTGTTATTTATATATTCTAGTACAAGTTTCTATCAGACATATGGTTTGTAAATGTTTTCTCCCCTGTGGGTTGTCTTTTTACTTTTTTAATGACCTTCTTTGGTACACAGAAGTTTTTCACACTTTGTAAGAGTTTAGTTTTTTTTAAATGTATTGAGATTTATTTTATGCCTTAGTATATGGTCTCTTCTGAAGAATGTTTATGCAGTTGAAAGAATTCTGCTTTTGTCGTGTATTGTATAGATGTCTATTAGTTGGTTTGCAGTGTTTTATAAGTCTTTCATTTTCTTGTTTATCTTCTGCCTTGTTGTTGTATCTGTTATAAAAAGTATGGTATTGAAGCCTCTAAAGATTATTGTTGAATTGCTTTCTTCAATTCTGTCAGTTTTTGTTTCATGTATTTTGGAACTCTGTTGCTATGTGTATATGTTTTTAATTGTTTTAATGCTCTGATGGATTGGTCATTTTATCATTATAAAATTTCCTTTTTATCACTAGTAATATTTTTATTTTAACATCTATTTTGTCTAATATTAGTGTACCTACCCTAGCTTTCTTACTTTTGCTGTTTGCAGGATATATTCTTTAATTTAAACCTTTTTTTAAATCTTTTGATCTAAAGTTTGTTTTCTGAAGACAGCACATAGTTGTTTTTTTAAAAAATAGGCTTCTTGTCAAGATGGCAAGTAGGCAAACACTCACCACTACACCAAAATTATAACTAAACTACAGAATAACCATCCTTGGGAGTCACCTGAAATCTAGCTGAACAGAAGTCCTACAAATGGGGACACACAGAGGAGGACAATTGACACTGGCAGAAAGGGCAGAGATATGAAATGGGCTGGTACCACACCTGTGTGAGGTGGTTGAGAATCGTGAGAAATATCTTGGCTATGGAGTATTTTCTGGAAGAGTGAAGGGTCCCCGCTCCACAGTGGGCTCCCCAGCCCAGGATTCCAGTTCTGTGAATAGAAGTTCTTACAACTTCTGGCTGTGAAAACCAACAGAGATTGTGGCCAAGTGAGATGGAGGTCTGTGGCAATCACAGATGTTTTTCTTAAAGGACCCACATGCAGACTTATTGACAGACTCACTTGCTCTGAGCTCCAGCGCTGGAGCAGCAGCTCAAAAGGTGGCAGAAATATATGGGGAAGAACTGAGTTGTCTGGCTTCAGGGTGAGGGCTACTGGGGCAACTTTTTCCCAGACAGAAGTTCTGGCAGAGGTCACTGTTCCTTTTCTGAACCCTCCCCCACCAGGGTTGCAGATACAGGCAGTCACCATCAACTAGGTGACACAGGTTGCCCAACCCTATTGACTTCCCAAGACCCCGCCCCTTGCAGTTTGTGAGCCCACCCAAACTGCTTCCAGTGGATTTTCCATACAAATGACCTGTCTTGGCTTATGCTGAGAACTTTCCTAAAATCTCTCAGCATCTGGCCTTGGCATGCCCTAAACCTCTTGCTGAATAGCCCCAAGCCTGGCACTAGTGGTAGCTGTCTTAGCTTGCAACTTGGCTTCTCAAAGTTACTCCAAACCTAGTGTGGGTGGTGGCCATCTGTGGATTGCTTGTTGGCTCATGCCAGGTAGCCACAGACAGGGCACAAGCTGCAGCTGAACTTGACCTGTGGCCAGGGCCCCTCCCATAAGGTCCTGGTCTGCACTTCTAGTGGCTGGCTTTGGACCACTTGGGGTCACACATGAGGATGACACAACACAAGAGTATACAGGGCAGGCACCAGAGCCCTGTTAAAGTGACCCATGCTCTGTAGTATCAGCTCCTACAAAACTGCTTCTCCACTGGTCATGGCCAGTCATCACAACCAATTAGCCAGATAGTCAGTCTCCCTCATTTATGAGCAAACAAAGCTCAGCTACATCAGGAGGGTACACACAGCCCATATAAGTAACATACCTAGAGTACCCAGCTCAGGTGACTGGAGAAAACTGTGTCACTGCAACCGACAGCATACCAACTATATACTTACTACTATTCTAAGATTGGGAGACATAGCAGCCCTACCTAATAGTAGAAACAAACACAAGTAGGTGGCCAAAATGGGAAGACAAAGAAACAAGTCCCAAATGAAAGAACAGAACAAAGCTCCAGAAAAGGAACTAAACAAATTGGAGACAAGCAAGCTACCAGATTCAGAATTCAAAACACTTGTTATAAGGGTGCTCAATGAATTTAGAGGAAGAGTAGATGAACTCAGTGAGAACTTTAAAAAAGAGATAGAAAAACATAAAAGTGGATATAGAAAACATGAAAAAGAACAGTCAGAAATAAAGAATATAGTAAATGAAATGAATATCTTAGGAGGAATTAACAGTAGATTAGATGAAGCAGAGGATTGAATCAGAGATTTAGAAGATAAAGTAGCAGAAAACACCCAACCAGAATATCATTAAGAAAAATCCAAAAAAAATAGGGATAGTTTAAGGTGCCTCTGGGACAGCATCAAGTCTACCAACACTCTTATCATAGGAGTATCAGAAGAAGAGAGAGAGCAAAGAATTGAAAACCTATTTCAAGAAATAATGACTGAAAACCTCCCTAACCTGGTGAAGAAAATAGACAAACAAGCCCGAGAAGCACAGAGAGTCCTCAACAAGATGAACCCAAAGAGGCCCACACCAAGACACATAATTAAAATGCCAGAGTTTAAAGACAAAGAGAGAATCTTAAAAGCAGCAAGAAAAAAGTAGTTAGTTACCTCCAAGGGAGATCCTATAAGGCTGTCAGCTGATTTCTCAACAGAAATTTTCCAGGCCAGAAGGGTTTGGCAGGAAACATTCAAAGTGATTAAAAATGATGACCTGCAACTAAGACTTCACCCATAAGCTATCATTTAGACACGAGGGGCATATAAGAAAAAGGTAAAGGAATTCTTCATCACCAAACCAGTATTACAGGAAATGTTAGAGGGACTTCTTTAAGATGAAGAAGAAAAAAGATTAAAAAAAGATAAAAAGTATTAGTAATAAAGTGGGAATAACTACATATTTGTCAATAATTACTTTTGAATGTAAATGGTTTAGTGCTCTAATCAAAAGATAGAGTGGCTGAATAAATGAAAAAACAAGACCCTTACATATGCTATCTACAAGAGACTCACTTCTTGAAATACAAACACAGACTGAAAGTAAAGGGATAAAAAAATGTTTCATGAAAATGTAAACAAACAAAAAGCTGGGGTAGCAATACTTACACCAGACAAAATAAACTTTAAAATAAAGGCCATAACAAGAGACAAAAAAGGACCCAGTTATCCCACTTCTGAGTATTTATCTGAAGAAACTCAAAACACTACTTTGAAGGAACATGTGAATCCATATATTTATTGCAGCATCACTTACAGTAACCATGATATGGAGGTGTCCATTGATAAATGAATGAATAAAGAAGAGGTGGTATATATATAATAGACTATCACTCAGCTATAAAAAGGAATAAAATCTTGCCATCTGCTACAACATGGATGGACCTAGAGATACTGTACTGAGAGGAGTAAGTCAGACAGAAAAAGGAAAATGTCAGATGTGGAATCTAGAGGACAGGATAAACAAACAACAGAAACAGGCTCGCAGATACAGAGACATTTTGATGGTTGTCACATTGAGAGGTGGGGAGTCATTGAAGGGGGAGGGGATTAAGAGATACAAATTGGTAGTTACAAAATAGTCATGGGGATGTAAGTTAAGCATGAAGAATATAGTCAGTAGTATTGTAATAACTATGTATGGTGTCAGATGGATACTGGATTTGTCAGGATTATCACTTCATAAGTTGTATAAATGTCTAATAACTATGTTGTATACCTGAAACTAATATAATATTGCATGTTAACTATAACTTAAAAAAACAAAAAAAAATAAAAATACAATCTGACAATCTCTACCTTTTGATTAGGTAGTTTAATTCATTTATATTTAATATTTCTATTAACATAATTGGATTTATGTCTGCCATCCTACTTTTGTTTTTTATGTCTCATGTAGTCTCTAATCCTCCTTCACTACTTGCTTTTTTTTACATGAAGTGAGTACTTTCTAATGCAACACTATAATTCTTTTAATAATTTTTCAGTACATTTTTATAATTATTTTCTTAATGGTTGCTCTAGGGCTTATCACATATGTCTTAATTTATCAGAGTCTACTTAGAGTTATTCCAGTGAGATATATAGGAAGGTTAGTTATATATAACTCGATTCCCTCTTTCTCCTTTTTGCTGTTATTTTTACACATATTTCATATATATGGTACCAACTTAAAAATATACTGCTATAATTACTTTATATAATTTTATGCCTAGTAAAGATGAGAAAAAGGAAAATGTAAATTTATAGAGTTTTTATATTTATCTTTTTTTTTGTTTTGTTTTTGTTTTTACCAAGTCTGATTCTCTGTACTTGTTCCAGTGATTCAATTTACCATCTGGTGCCATTTCTTTACTTCAGTATAGCTTTGTTCCCATTCACCTCTTTTGTGCTATTATTGTCAAGTGTATTAAATAATTAGATGTTATAGATTCAATGATATAATTATATATACTTTAAAAATGTGATTACTTTTAAAATCAGTTAAGAGAAGAAAAGAGAAGACATAAGCAATTATAATGTCTTTCATAATCACACAACTACATTTACTGGTACTCTTTGTTTTGTGTGTGGATGTGTGTATTTGAATTACTGTCTGGGGTTGCTTGCCTCCAGCCTAAAGAACTTAGTAGTTCTTGTAAGGTGGATCTGCTACCAACAAATTCTCTCAGAGTTTATCTGCAAGAGTCTTTATTTTATCTTCATATTTGAAAGATATAAAAGATGCTTAGTTGATAGTTTTTTTTTTCTTTCAACACTTTCAATATGTCATTCAATTGCCTCTGGCTCTATCATTTCTGATGAGATGTCAACTATTAATATTATTAGGGTTCTCCTGTAAGTAGTGAGTTATCTTGTTTTTTGCTTCTTTCAAGATTTTCTTTTTTATTTTTGACTTTTCAGCATTTGGATTTTGATGTGTCTCAGTGTGTATCTCTACAATTATACTTTGGGTTCATTAAGATTCTTGGATGTGTCTAAAAATTTTTGAGTATGAATATTTCTTTTGGGGGTTATAAAATATTTATTTTGCAATTTTATCTTTCACAAAAGATGATAATGACTACCATGAGTATTTTAGTGGGAAGATTTTGAGCCATGTGGTCAAAGGCCTGCTTGCTATGACTGTTAGAGATACCTGCCATCATGCAAGTGGAAAATGGTGGCATGTGTGTCAGTATTTGCCACTTTCATACCAGGATGCAAGTAGGACATAATACATTTTCTTCTGGGTTGGTTGCATAATTTGTTTTTAGGTATGAGGAGAATATGCTGGGATCAGTTGGCAACTTAGGTTTCCTTGTACTTATTTAATTTTGGAGCATTCAGATTTAATTACATAGATATTAACTTATGAAAGTGCTTGTTAAAAAGTATTACTGTAGACAAAAAGTGTATGAATAAATTATCAATATATATTTGAATACTATCTGAGTCACATATGATACCTATAAACCAAATGAGTCCTCTTCTTCCCTGCAGTCCATAAAAAAAATCTATGTGTTTCAGGCATACATGAATTTTAGAGTTGAAGTATTCTGGAAACCACCATGGTTGAAGAACTATAGGAAGACCACTCCATTGACTTTCTCTGAGAGAAAAGTAATTTAGTGAATCAGAGCTATCATATAGAATCTTGAATTATTAGATTATATAAGAATTGACCAAGGTCATTTAGTCCAGCTTTCTGGCTAAGCCAGATGCCAAAGTGATTGTAGTTACTAAGTTTCCCCAGCTTTCTGAATAACTGTCTGATACCAGAAAGATGCCAGCCCTGGCAGTTCTCATGTTGTGTCCTGTGTTTACCTTTCAGAGACCAGAGAAAGGTTACCCAGGAGAGTGTTGCTTGAAACTGGAGAATCAGTCAGTCACTTTGTTGAATTTAGATAGATATGAAATATCAACAAACACACACATAAAAAGGCATAGATTTGATAGTTAATCTCTCATAGGTAGTCCACCAAAATTCTGCAGCCAGGACCACTGACAAAATTTTCATGGCCCAGTACAAAATGAAAATCTAGAGCCCTTTGTTCAAAAACTATTAAGAATTTCAAGATGGTGATAGCAAAGTATTAAGCCAAGTTAACTGATTAAGTGTGGGGACCTGTATGGTGTACAAGTTGCACATCTGGGAAGCTGGTCTTGTTGATGACATACCTTGCCTTAGGAAATCCCAATGTAAGAATATATTTTGCAATTACTTAAAGCCTGTTTGCATGTGCATATATTAATTTATTTATTGTGTAGAACAGTAGTTTCAGGCAAAATTGTGATACGCATAAAGTTTATCTTTCTAACTCTAATACCTAGAACTTACTCACTTTATCTATTTCTCCCATTGTGCCACTTGTTAAAAGTGAGAGAGGGCTGTGGTTCTGAATTGGAAGGAGTTGCTAGAGATCAGTTCCTCTAGCTGTCATCCAAGGAATAAATATTTTTCAGTATTTGTCCAATATGTTAGCCACTAGTCACATATGTCTAATTAAATGTAAATTAAACTTGAATTAAATTAAAATTTTAGGTTTTGGTTACATAACCACATTATAAGTGTGGCTAGTGGCTGTCATAATAGCCCAGATATAAACATTTCTATCACTGAAGAAAATTTTATTGGACAGAACTGATATATACATTTTAGGTCAGGCACTGGGAAGCAAGGGGAAAGGAGAGATCATTCTTTTTGGAACTGCAGGAGCAACACTTCCTGCCTTTCTTGATATAAGGTGGTGAAGAGAATGTGAGGTGCACATAAGAGAAGTGTTGCGAAAGAATTTAGAATGTAGTGAAAAAAATATTCAAAAAAGTGCATGCGAGACTGGAAGAAACAAAATCTAAAGGTAGCTAATTGAATTATGTGAATTAGAGGAAAAAGAAGCTAGGCAGAGTTTAATTTAATTTTCAGTTTAGCAAAATTATCAATTCTATCCTCAATTAAAATGCATATTTATTATATAACTACTCTGTACTAGACATGGAGAATTTAAAGTTGATCTCTCTTGCTCCTCTGCCTCAGCTTTAAATATTAATCACTGTCAGGCTTTAGCTCAAGGCTCTTATCTGCATGGAACTTGAGTGATTTTATCCAAGCCTTCACAACCAACCACCAATTAAATGGTGACAACTATTGTTGTGAACAAGGAGCGCAGCTACTGAAGTAACACCCTTAAATGCATTTGTGTCTTTCCTCAGTTCCAGATTTATTGAATGGAACCTTCTGAAATAAACTAATTAGGTACCCATGTGGGTTAACACACAACACACAGAGGGGGTAAGAGTTTTATGCGATAGTGCCAGGATGAAAATCCTTAGTGTCTCCAAAGAGAGCTCTGAGCTCTGTTGACTGGCGGCATGGAGAGCTGCATATGGGTCTGCAATCAGTGGCTACTATGGGTGGAAGGTCAGGTTTTCCACTCTCAGTGCACCCGTCTCTGATGCTACTGGGTTAGTCTTGAGCATTGTCAGTCTAAGATGTTCAGCTTATACGAACCTTACAAAGTGGGATCCTTATGCTTGTTTGGCCCCTGAAGATGGGGGCTTATCCAGGACAGTCCTGGCTGTCATTTCTGTGGTTTGGGGTATTCCAGCCACACCCTGAGGGTGTTCCCATTATGTGCCAGTTGACTTTACTGTCATTTACTGGCTCCCGTGGAATCTATTCTATAAAGTCTCAGAAGTCCTCAATTCTTCATGCTCTATCCACTCCCAAATTCATACATCTCCAGTCCACATTGTTCAGCTGCAGCTGCAGGACCATATATTCAGTAACCTGCTGAAGGATTTCATGGTGTGACTTGAGGCATTTCAGACTTAAGGTGGCCAAACTTAAAAGCATCAATTTCTTTTTCTCCTCTCATTATTCCTAGCTCAGTGAATGGTGTCATCGTTCAAGTAATAATCATAACAACAACAGGAATCACCAAAGTAGTAATAAGATCAGCTAACATCTATTAAATACTTTTTTTTATTCTGAGCACTTAAAGCACATTATTGCACTCGACCCTCATAATAACCAGGTTCCTGACATAGAGCTCTTATAAATTCCTAAGTAATAAGATTGTGAAAATCTTTTGTTCTATTGAGGGTGCTCTTGGTGGGCTCCTGGATAAGGGCTCATCATGAGAGAGACCAAGCCTTTACCAGAAGCTTGAAATTATCAGTTTTATTCTCCCATCTTCCTGAGAGGGGAGAGGGGCAGGAAATGGCATTAATAATTTATCATGCTTACATGAGAAAACCTCCATAAGCTCCCAATAATACAGGGTTTGGAGAGCTTCCAGGTTGGCAAACACTTGCCAAGACGATTCCTTGGGGAAAAGAATAATCTCTTCAACAAATGTTGGTGAGACAACTGGGGATTTATAAGCAAAAAAGATGAAGTTGAACCCCTATACCACACCACACATAAATATTAACTGAAAATGGTCATATGTGCAAATATGAGATAAAACTATATAATTCTTGGGAGAAAACAAAAGCGTAAATCTTGGAGATCATGGATTGGGCAGTGTTTTTAGTTATGACACCAAAAGCATGTAAGTGATAAAAGAGAAAATTAAAAAATTAAACTTCATCAAAACTGAAAAGTCTTTTGCTGAAAATAATATTATCAAGAAAGTGAAAAAACTCACAGAATGGGAGAAATATTTGCAAATCATATATCCAGTAAGATACTTGAATCTAGAATACTCTTACAACTCAATAATAAAAAGACAAATAACCAAATTAAAAATGAACAAAGGACTTAGGCATTGCTCTGAATAACATACAAATGGCGAACAAGCAATGAAAAGATGCTCAACATCATTCGTTATTAGGGAAATGGAAATCAAAACCACAGTGAGATAACACTTCACATCCACTGGGATGGCTATTATCAAAATGACAGAAAATGACAAGCATTTTCCAGGATGTGGAGAAATTTGAACCTTCATTCATTACTGCTGGTAATGTAAAATGGTACAGCCACTTTGGAAAACAATATGGCAATTCATCAACTTATTTGTAAACCAAAAATTAATTTTAGACTGTAATAAAGAATAAAAAGCATTTATTTGAGAGGAGCTACAGCCTGGGAGACACAGATTCAGGTAGCAACCTTAATTGTGTTCCACCAAGACAAAGGGGGAGGAAGTCTTTTATAGCAAAAAGTTTCCACCCAGGTCTTCAATTAAGTATGTTTGATGTAAACGAAGTATCAAAATTGTGCATTTCTGATTGGACAAGGCAGGTTTCAGTTCACTGGTTCCCTTCAGTAGTTGACTCAGACAGTGTAAACAAGCAGTGCATAGTGAGAGAAGCCGAGAATTTAGTATGAGATTTTTCTCGGTGTACAGAGTAAGTGAGAAGTGCCTGTCAGCAAATAGCCAGTAAGCCCTTATTATTTATAAAATTTGGGCTTCTAGTTGACCGTGGGGGTAGGGTCCATCTCATCAGATAAATTTCTTCTTGGAGTTCATATCAAATGAATATTTCTTCTCACGGTCCACATGTTAAACAGGTATCATATAACTTACTAGTTGCACTCTTGGGTGTGTATGTAAGTGAAATGAAAACATATGCCAACATAAAAAAACTTGTTAAAAAATGTTCCAGTGGCATTAATAACCAAAAAGTGGAAACATCCTAAATGTCTAACAACCGATAAATGGATAAACATGTCGCATATGTGGAATATTATTTGACAATAAAAAGAAATGAAGTACTGATACTGGCTGTAAAATTGATGAACCTTAAAAATATTTTGCTAAGTGAAAAAAGCCAGTCATGAAAGATCACATATTGTACATTTCTATTTATATGAAAAGTCCAGAATATGAAATTCTACAGAGAAAGAAAGATTATCGGGAGTAATGGTGAGTGACTGGTAATGGGTATGGGGTTGCTTTTTAGTGTGATACAGTGTTTTAAAATTAGATAATGGTGATGGTTGGTCAATTCTGAATGTTATAAAAAACACTTTTAAATTGGTGAATCTTATCATATGTGAAATGTTCTCTCAATAAAAATGTTAAAAAAAGTAAACAAGTGTCTGGCATATGATAAGCATTTAATAAATGGAAGTTCTGACATTAAAAAACCCCCACAATTCTCTGAACAGTTTGCCACTTCTCTATAGTGGTTAAGTAAAGAGTTATGTCAAAAAAGACTAAAGGTCTGTGAACATGGGGAAAGGGTGGTGGAAATGACAGAAAGAAGGTCTCTGGCAAAGAAGCTAATTTGGGAATGGGGGAGGAATAGAAATTCCTTTGGGGGAATGAAGAATGTTCAAGTGGAAATGTCTACTGAAGATTAATAAAAAAAGTGGTTTATCCCCATAACAGAAACATTTTAGATAAACAAATGTAAAATCTTGCTACTGTGATAAGCAAGTGAGAGTTTCTCTTCCTAATGAGCTTGGAGAGTTGATGAGTTGATTGATATTATAACATGTCTGTTGGTTGGGAAAAAGTATAATGGCCACCATAATGAAAAGGTATATCAAGACTGAAAAACAAAGCAGGCAACTCCATAGAATACAACAGAATTTATTATAGGGTAACTTACTTATGGGAAGTTTGGGTGGACGCAGAAAAGACGACCCAGCGATTCTGTGCAGATTATTCTCTGCTGGCAGACTTCTGTTACAGTACATTTTCATAGTATAATTCTGGGTACTAATGACTGACAGGACAAAGGGACAAAGAATGTAGTAGCACCAGGGGCCATACCTCCTGGTGGTCTTATGATTGTTTAAAATTAATACTATTACCAGTTTGATATTTGTTTGTCATGCCATTCCAGCTATTACTAACAAACACATATATGGCTACATTTTAAGGAGCACAGGTAATAATCAACTGGAAGGCTTTGATATGCTTACTGAAGGCAGTGAGGTTGGTCAAAGATCACTGTATGAAAGGATAAAAGATGGAGATGGTTTTTTTTTATATCTACGCCTATACACATTGTGTGTAATGATGATGCATATTGTTGAAGTAATTAAAACAAGTAATATGGTTATTAAAAATGGTCTCTTACAGGTGTCTTCAGAAAACGTATTCTTCACAACTCTCATCCCTCAGTGTCATTCTCATATTCATGAATGAAGCTCTGTCCATTATACAGCAAGCCATCACCAGCATCATCAACCAGACCTCATCTCAATTTTTGAAGGAGATCATCTTGGTGGATGATTTTAGCTCAAATGGTGAGCAACTTGATTAAAGGATAGTAGTAAAAATGATTTATTGACTATGTTATGCTGGAAAGGGGTTTTAGCTTGTATTCACAACACTTTGGGCTCCTCATACACGAAAAATAAAGAGATTTTTTTATTGAGTGCCTATTTGGGCTGGGCACATTAATCTCTATGAAGTCTTGGCAAGGGGTCATCTCAATCACACAGAGGAGGGAACAAAGACAGAGAGAACACAGTGTGCCCAAATGACATGGTAAGTCAATGGTGGAGCTGAATCAGGCCCAGGACTGTGTGACTCCAAAGCCACCTCTGCCCTGTCCAAGCACCATGAGAGGGGCCTGAGGGAATGAAGTGGGGTCCAAAGAAGGATCTCAGACACCAAGAGGGCATTCAGAATCATTCCCTATGACTAAAAAAACCCCCAATCTTTCAGGTAATTAAATTCAGAAAAGGAGAACTTTGGATTCTGAAACTCTTTACAGACACGATGTCCTTTGCTCACAAAGTGCCCCCTTCCCACCCTGGTCTAACCCGCCCAAGGAGGATGCATGGGGAAGTGGGAGGTGGTGGGTGGACCTGAGTCCTCACTTTCTGGGGTTTGAGAATCCAGGTTATTTCTTTGTAAGCTCTATGTCCTTGAGTAACTTAACTTCTCTGTGCTTCAGCTTCCTTATCTGCAATACACGAACAATAATAATAACTATCTCATAGACTGTAGTGAGAATTAAATGAGATAATAATGGAGGCTAACATTATTTGTTCTAAGCACTTTACACATGTTAACTATTTCAATCATTACAATAACTCTATTGGGAAGGAATCACTTTTTTGCAAAAACTCTATGGGGAAAGAACCACTTTTTTTGCCCAAATCACAGATGTGAAAAACTAAGTTAAGAAACTTGCTTAACATCATTCAGCTGGTAAGTGACATAATTGAAATTTGACTATAACTTCAGAGTCTAGAGCCCTAGCTCCAGCTACTGTGTTCACTGATACACAGATTATGAACAGCATTTAGCACATTGTAGCCTCTCAGCAAGTGCTATTTCTTGTTTTTATTAATTTTTGAATTAAAACAAACTAGAATTAAGTCATGAAATCAGAGATTTGGGCTAGCAATAATGAATAAATTTCTGATAATAAATGCTGTAAAATGATGGGGTGTGGGAGGAATAATTTGTTTCTTCTCTGAAGATCTTTAAGTACCCGATGGGTTATTGTAGCTTTAAATTAGGGGCAGTTTGACCTGAGGTTAAGAGACAAATGACCTCTTAAACTTTCTTTTATGGATTTCCAGAGACTAAGAACACTTCTTTTTCATGCTTCAAATACCTTCCTAGCTTTTCCTTTTAATATAACTGCACAAAAACCGAGAAGGTACAATTCCAAAGCAAAATTCTGCCAAAAAAAAAAAAAGAGAGAAAAAAGAATGGCCGACTTCACTTGTTCCTGGGCATGGAGACTGATACCAAGTGCATACCTGCTTTTCAAGAAAGAAATAACTTAATTAGAAAGACCTCTGTTCCGGACATCTGAGAAGACCCAGGCTCTATTCCCTGGCTCTGAGAGATGACCTGAAACAAGTCATCTCACCTCTGTGGGATTTAGCTTCTTCATCGGGCAAATGCAGGGGCTGAGCTCGAGGACCTCTGAACCTTTTTCTATGGAAAAAAAATTAATGGTCCTATAATTCCACATTGCATGAGGAGCAGATAAGAGTTCATTTGTCTTCTTCATGTGCAACAGTAAAATCAAAAGATACAGGATTACAAACATAGAATGGCCACATAACAAAGTGCTGGATTGTTACAAACTATGTTCCTATCATATAACATATCCTTTCACTAGGTTTGGGAATTCAATTTTGTTTTTCACAGAGATAGTTTACTTGGATGAGCACAGAAGAGGAACTGTTAGTCATTCTTTGACTGCTGTCATTGGGACAGAAATTAGCTTCTCTCTGATTAACCACAGAAATATCAGCTGGATTGGGCCTAAACTGAATTTAACTCAAAACACTGTTTTAATGAGAAAAATAATTGGAAGTTTCTATTATGCATGCCATAAGAGAAAGTTGCCATTCATGTGACTTTGAAGGGTAAGTTACTCCATTACTTTATAACCCCCACCCCATTTCCTCATCTGTAACATGAAAAAAATAATAATGCCTTCCTGATAGGACCATTCTGGGTATTAAATGACACATGTAATGTCTTCAGCATAGGGCTTGCTCCCAATAAATGTTAGGTAGTGTTGTTACTCCTAGTTTATCTCAGTACTGTCAAAATGCCACAAGTTGGTATTAGAGTTGTGCTCCCTTCCTTTCCCCACTTTATTTGTATAAGGTCAAATATTACAAGTGTCAATATAGCTAATCTAAGTTTTTCAAAAATTGTATCAATGTAGATGGGTCCTGTATTTTCTCTCCAATTTCAGGCAAATTCTACAATCAACAAATATTTATTGAGTTTCTACCATGTGCCAGGCACTGCATAAAAAAGAATGTCAGCAATTTTGAGAAGTTTTCATTTTAATTAATGAGGCACGACACCTATGGAAAGACACCTCAATATATGAAAAGAAGTGTATCAAAGTGAGTGCAAGAAAACCCAGAGAAGTGCTTGGGATGACCTACAGAAGCTTCCTGGAGGAGGAGGACTTAGGTTGGGACTTGAAAGCTTATTAGGACTTGAAAAGGCAAAGAAAAGGAAGACTGGTTGTGGTGGGGAAGATAGGGAATGGAGAAAAAAATGATGTGAGCAAAGATGCAGAAGCCAGAAGTGCCCTGAGCTGACCAGCCTGGAATAAAAGTTTTTGTTGTGGGAGTAGGGGCAGGGAGTACCAATGAGAGAACCAGGCTGAGAAGGGAGTAAAGGTTTATTTCAGAAGATTCATTTAAGATCTTAATTGTTGTGCTGAACTATAGGCATTATTTCTGAGAGGGTGACTCAGAATCTACAACTCATAGAATTTTGGAATTAGAAAAGATCTTGATATATTATCCAGCCTTCTCTAAATTGAGGTAAAAGAGATTTCCCAAATGGAAACTGACAGAATTAGATAGTGAAGGAGCCCAAATTACAGTCGAAATATCCAGGGTCTATGGCAGTCACTTTTTTTCCTTTTTTCCTTTTTCTCTCACCCTCCACTATTTTGGTTCTCAAGTTTTATTTAAGAACTCACGCAAAATATTTCATATAAATTAGGTTAGATCCTCATCGTCCTCTTTTTCATCCTGGTTAATCTAGAGGTAACGTAATTCCTACCTCTCTTTGCTCTTAGAAACTACATGCAACCAATCACATATATTATTCTTCAAATAGTTTTTAGTAAAATATTTCAAATACCTTTTGGAAAAGGAACATCAGAAATTGTTATAATCTTGCTCCACCAAGAGTCTCAGCTTTTCTATTCACTTTAATTCCTCTTTCTTCTTCTTCTTCTTCTTCTTCTTCTTCTTCTTCTTCTTCTTCTTCTTCTTCTTCTTCTTCTTCTTCTTCTTCTTCTTCTTCTTCTTCTTCTTTTGGCTTGCTTTGCCACAAGCTTTTTTTATGGGTGCCATGGTAGCAGCAGAGGCAGAAAAAGATATGTCAACCCCTTCTGATTATTTTCTAAATGTAGTGACTGGGTGAATGCAGGGACTTTCCACCTTTTGTGTCTTTTAGTAGGAGCAAATAGCCTTCAGATCCATTGGCTCTCTTTAACACTTACAACTCTTGAGTCAGTCACCCTGGAGTGGAGCAGGGAAAGTTCTAAAATGGGGCAAATTTTAGTACCATAGTCATGTAGGTATTGATTCCAGCTCCCGACCACTCCAGGACTCACAAACCTACTCTTCTTCTGAGAAAGGAACCAGAAATAATCTCATCACTTGGAAATGGGGGCAGGGAGATGGGTAAGAGTGGATGGAGGAAACTCTTGATTCCTCCATCCAATCAAGTACATACATAATTCCTGAGGCAGCATGGCATGGTGTTTAAAAACAACATAAGTTGACATCCAGCTGTGCCACTTACTAAATGTGTGACTTAACAAGTTTCTTACCTCTCTGTGCCTCAGTTTTTTCATCTGTAAAGTGGGAATACGGAAGTGTTACCTCATATTAATTCTTTGAGAATTAATAAATTAATATTATCAATGAATAACTCAGAGTCTTTTGGTCACATACCTTAAATACTGCTTAGTGATTTTCATGCCAATTGTTTTTATTACATATGAGGACATCAACTGGTAGGTTGAGTCAAAAGACAAATGCATAGGTAGGCTTTATAAAAGTGAGGGGGGAAAGGGAAGAAAAAACTGTAAAAAATCTTGGAATAGTGAAACTTGTTTGCATAATTATGGGGGTGAATTGACTGGCTAAGAGCTGGAAAAAATTAGTCTAGGCATTCTGTTCCCATTGGTCCTTGAGTAGGCCAAGTAGAAATAGCTAACACAGCACAAAACAATTTTAGTTGTTTATGTATTCTCTAGAAAATTTTGCATGTTTAGCTATGGAGAAGATGCTGTAAGCATCAGCATTTGTACCTTAGTTTGATCAGGTCTGTCCTCATTCTTGCTAGAATTTCTTGCTATACATAAAGCTTGTGTAACAGTGTCTGGTACATATTAAGCAGTATTATTATTCTAAGATAGTTTAACTTTAAGGGAAAGGAGATTAGGAATGGCAATAGTAAGCCCGAGGATGAAAGGGAGAGGAGAGGTAGGTGCAGAAAAAGCACTGACTATTTTCTCAGTCAAGGTTGTAAAATTGCTCATCTTAAACTAGAGGTATTCTATATATATATATATATATATATATATATATATATATATATATATATATATATATATAATAGTATGTATTATAATAATCTGTACTGAATTGATTATGGCACTTGGAATTTCTATGGGTGTGCATTTGGTTGACAGGAGAACTAAAGGCGAATTTGGATGAGAAGAAAAGGCTTTACAACCAGAAGTACCCAGGACTACTGAAAATAGTATGGCATACCAAGAGAAAAGGTCTTGCTCAAGCATGCGACACTGGCAGAGAAGTGGCCATGGCTGATATGGTTGCCATCTTGGATGCTCATGTTGAAGTAAACACTGGATAGTAATGCATCAGGAGCTTTCTTCTTCAAAGAGGAGAAAGGAGATATTGTGCATGTACTGAATAAAAAATGGGATAAAAGGAGTGTAGAAATAGGGAAAAGTCAACACAAGACCTTAAACAAAGGTATGTTCCAAAGACAAGATGTTTTACTCAGAGTTTTGATTTTGATTGGCTAAAGATAGTAATCTAGTGCTAGAGAAAGAAATAAGGAGCTTGGAATATTGACTACTGATTTCAACCCTGACTTTACCAAATATTTTGTAAGTTTGAATAAATCACATCATCCAACTAGACATTTATGTCCTTTTCTACAAAATGAAGAGATTGTCTTTTGGTAATTCTTAAGGTTTTTCCCAAACCTAAAATTACATGTTACAAAGAAAGCTGTGTTTTTGGAGAAGGAAAAGAATCAGATAGTAAAGAGACATCATTTTGGAAAAAAGGATACCCAAGAGATCATTTACATTCAGGCAGAATACTGATGGTCCTGGTTCACAATGGCTTGGGGGTAGTATTTCAGTACTAATTTCAAATATGATTTTGCAGGTCAGCTGCTAGAATCCCCAGCTATCCCAAAAGTTGCAGAGATTTTCTGGACTCTGGCTAGTTCTCCTCACCACCCAGCACAGCCTCAATGAAGAAGGTGCTCAATGTTGGGGCAGCTGCTTAGAGCAGCTTTGTCTGCTTGCTCCTTCTGCTTACTCTCATATCCAACCTGGGTTTGTTACACACTCTTCTTCTAGGGCAGAGATCATGCTGGCTTGGATACAGGAAGATCACAGCGTGACTGTGTCTCCTGTGTTTGATAACACTCATTTTGACACTTTCGAACTGGATAAGTATGAAATGGCAGTTGATGGGTTTAAGTGGAAACTATGGTGCCGTTATGATCCACTGCCAAAGGCCTAGACTGACTTGAATGATGTCACCGCTTCAGTGAAGTAAGTCTAACTGGGCTGAGGGAACTTGGATAGCACATGGAAAGTCAGAAAGTGAAGATGTAGGTTTTGTTTATATTTGGTGGTAGTAATGAAAGTGAGGTGGGGAGAGTGAAAAACAGGGGATAGAGAAAAAAAGATGACCCTAAACAAAAAATTGGAGACACTTTGGGCTATTTGAGGGCTTTCAAGTAAAATAAAGCCAAGTATATAACATTTTAGAAAACATTTGGGCCATTTTAAATATTTATCAGGTTACAAAATAGGGATCCAAAGATGAAAAAGATGTACTTGCAATAGACTTTTGGAAGGGTTATGACAGCATAGGAGGTTAGGGAAGGCTATATGCACTCAGTCCAACCTGAGAGATTAAGGAAAGGCTACAAAATAAGAAGAGGCTTAGGCAGAGTTTTGAAGGCCAAACCATCGCTGGATTTTCTACCCCTCACCTCCATCCTAACCCATTCATTATTGAGGGCTTAGTAACTCTCTTGCTGTGTGTTCTACAGGAGTCCTTCCATCATGGGCATCCTGGCTGCCAACAGGCTCTTCTTGGGAAAGATCAGATCTCTGGATGGTGGTATGCTGGTCTATGAAGGAGAGAATGTGGAACTTAGCCTGAGGGTAGGAACATTTACATTATTCTTATGGGACAAAGCAGAAAAGGAAATAATAGGAGAGTAGTAGGATCTCTGGAATCTTGAAACAAGTCAATCCTTGGCTCAAGAAATGGACAAATCCTCATGTTTCTAGGTCACTAGAGATAGGCAATAGGACTTCTGGAGTGAAGCTTTCTGGTGTAGGTATATATGATCTGGGAGATATGGGTGAGAAGGGGTAGAATTGAGGCTCAGAAGATGGTGTCCCTTTTTTCCTTGAGGAATCCATGCATTTTCAACCATCTCTTAGGACAAAACAACTTTGTGGCAGACAGCTCTCTGCAAGACCAGTCAAATAGAAACTGGGAAGAGGGACAAGGAATATAGATGTGTGGGCAGCCAGCCTGATCCTGTATAGACAGCTAGAGCAGCTGACATGATGACATAAGTTCATGCTGAGAGGTAGTCTAGTCTAGACAAATAGCCAGTTTGTACAGCAATAAAATCCTCAAACCAGTTGTAGTTCTGACCAACTACCCATGTACCTGGAATAATACCGCTATCTGGAAGACCAACACTAGCTTCACACTTCAGCAATGATGCCTCTTCTTTGCCCCTGACAGCTTCTCATATTTCTCATATTGCCTTAGGTCAAATAAACATCCAGATTTTTTGTGCTTTATAAGGAAATTCAGGGTACAAACTAGACAACTGGAGAAATTCCAAATGCAAGTTCATATTACATCATTATATCAGTTAGCTATTGCCATAAAAATGCTGTGTAACCTACCACCCCAAACTCAGTGACTTAAAACAACAGTAATTTATTCTCACAGATCTGTGGGGCTTGGATGGGGTAGCTCTTAAGGCCTTGGTTTGCAAATTAGCACATTATGTTTTTCTGCCTTATCCCATTTGTCATGGTCAAGCCCAAAGTCAAAGGAGTGGGAGTATCTTCTGTCTACAGTGAAGCCATGAAGAGAGGTATGAAGAATTGGGGCCAATAAATTGAACCCATTATGATCAGTTTGAAACAGGTTTCATCTGTAAAATATCCCTGGCATAGTATCCTTTTCCTCTTCTGTATAATCTATAGGCCTTCATTAAGAGGCCATGACTCTTGGGTTTGTAACTGTACTTATTGGTTGATCTTTCTTTTATCTTCCATCCTAAGGCTGAACTCTTAAAAGGTCTTGCATAAGGCAGTGAAAATTACATAGGTATTGGAATCTAGATATTAAGTTAAATCCTACGCTTCCACCAGAAAGTTTGTGTTATCACTGAGCCATACCTGTTACATCAAGATCCTAGTATGATGAGTGCCATATGGCTTACATTCAATAAATGGCTAATGATAACAATAACAATAAGAAGAATGTCAGAGTGGCATTGTAAAAAATGCTGCACTTCAGTTCTAATTCTGGCTTTGCTAACTCTCTGTGGACTGAGCTTCTGTAAAATGGATTTATTTATTTATTTATTTATTTATTTATTTATTTATTTATTTATTTATTTATTTATAACTCTCCCAACTCCAAAGTTTTGTGCCTGAGATTAGGTGACCTCTGGTCTATTGTGTTATCTGGAGGAACAAGATAACTTCCTCTCTAAAGTTTATTCAGGCCTATACCCTTTAATTTCTTTTCAATTGAGACTGATGACCACATATTGTACCCACTTAGAATCCAACCAGGACTCCACATTTACTTGTTAACAAATAAACTTGGAGTCCCTGTCTGGGTTATCCATTAAGCCACAATCATTCTTTGGCAGAGAGAACTATTTTTTTATGTGTAGTCTTGATCATTTGAAATGAAAAGCATTGTTAACTATTTCATATAGATGATGGTACAGTTAAAACATAATAAATAATTTGAAATGACTTATAGAAATATTAATTAGAATCTTTATTTGGCTTCTGGGACAGAGACCAAAATAACAGAGTTAATTTCTTTCTTATATTACCATTTGAACATAAGTAGTTCAGGAGTGAAATGTTAGCTCCAGGTGATGGGAACCAAGTCTTTTCCATCTTGTGGTTTTGACACACTCAACACCACATCTGTATTCTAGTTAATAGGAAGAGAAAAAGAGAAGAAAAGAGAGCTTTCTCATTCTTTTTTAAGGGCATTACCTGCAAGCTGTGGATATTGTATTTCATTGGTCACTACTGATCACATGGCCACAGTTAAGTGTAAAAGAGTCTGGGAAATGCGATTTCAGCTAGTTAGTTATGTGCCCAGTTAGTCCCTTTATAACTGTTGATGCAGAGGGGAATAGATATTGGGAGTACAATTAGTTTCTAGGACAAAAAATATATGAATGTAGAAATAATTATTTTATGGATGATACTTAGCAAAATCCTAAAGATGATCCTAGCTACTTTGCAGTTAGGGTTTTCCTACCTACCAGACCTTCCCATGAATTTGTCTGGAAACTCAATTCCGCAACATAGAACCTAAAGCCCTTCTTAGCATTTTTGAGTTCCTTGTCCTTTTCTCTGCTCTCCCTTTCTGCTGCCTCCTTCTATTTCCTTTCCTCTGTTCCACATGACGAACTTTGCTATTTCATTTTCTACAAGAAGTCCTCTTTTCTTTTAAATTTTGCTGGAAAAAGTAGAACATGTCAGGGAAGAGTAATTCTTTTGCTTTTCTTGGATAAAACAGTTTACCCATATCCAGATTCCTTGGTTTATGTGTGTGGCCATTTGCCTTTTAAAACCTCTAAGCACTTGTTAAGATCTTTTCTCAATAATAAACCTTAGCAAACACCAGAGCTGCATGGAGTGTCTTATTCTGACATCTAGAGGCCACTGCCATGAATGGCATGCATGGATGTGTATAAATGGAGATGGAGTGATGGTATTGATGGCTGAGAAATGAAATCAGCATTTGTCAAGCACCCGGCACTTATATTCCTGACATTGCACCAGCGCTTGACATGTGGATGGCCTGGGTTCAGAATCTAGCTCTGTCATTTACTAAGCTTGCAAACATGGACAAGTTACTTCAGTGGAGATAATAATTCATGATTAAATTCATTAAAAAAATATTAGGGTAGTAATAGCCATTGCAATTTTAAACAGAAACTTCATGTCTCTGTGTGTGTCAGAGAGGGAAGGAGGGAGGGAGGGAGGGAGGGATAGATAGAGAGAGAGAGAGAGAGAGAGAGAGAGAGAGAGAGAGCGAGCACTTTTGTTAAGTTTATTAAGTGGAATAAATTGAGAGAGTAAAATTGGAAAGTGTTGGTCAAGTATAACAGTTAACATTGCTTTCTAAATTACAATTCTGACTTTAATCTTTTCACTTGAATTTATGTTTTCTTATGCCAGCCAGTAATTTTTCTCTCAAAATCTTATAGTTTGGAAAACTCCTTCAACTAGAAAAATTGAAGTAAAGTTTTTGGATTTTTAAATGTTTGGGTCCAGAAAATAAAATCTGAAAACAAATCAGCTATAATCTCCACATGGTTCTGCGAATGAATGAGGAGAAGTGGAAGGAAATGGAAGAAAATATATGCTTCATGTTAATAATCATAGATGCTGCTGATCCCTGAGTACTTATTATGTCATTTAGTCCACCTGACAACCCAGATGTTGGGTATGCCCTTGTGATGAACCAACTGAGAACCACTGAATGGGGAGTGGGGGTGTTTTGCCCCCTAGTTATTAGGTGTGCAGTGATGGAATTGAATACAGGTCAGCCTAACTTCAAAGCTTTGCTTTTTTTTTTCTTTCACTCCTCTATTCTGGGTTGTAAGGGAGGCAATGTAAAGGAGTCTGTGGGTACAGAAGTGGAGGAAAGAATGAAAAAAATTTAAAGTCAGTTAAGGGAATTGGCCCCTCAGGTGGTTAACTGAACCAGCAGGACTTAATTGCTCATGCCTGTGGAAGCAGGGGCTCCCACAGGCATGAGTGCAGTAGGTTGCTAACTTCTGCCAGATAGGCTAATTATCTTTCAGAAACTGCAACTCATTTGGGAAACCATGAAGAGAAGACCCTGGAGCCAATATATTAATCTCATAGCATTAGACAGTTCTATTATCTACTGGGAGGAAGACCATATTTTTAAGCCAAGTAATAGAATGTGTGACCTGACAAGTATGTTTATACCCATCAGGATAACAAGGGAAAATATTTATAATTATATCACAAGTCATGGTATCTCTTGGTCAAGAATTACCGGTGTTAGTTATCTATTGCTGTGTAACAACATTATCACAAACTTAGTGGCTTAAAGTAAGATACATTTATATCTCTCAATTAATTTTGGTCAAGGGTCCATGCCTGGCTTAGCCGAGTCCTCTGCAAGATTGCAGTCAAAGTGCTGGCCAGGGCTGGGTTCTCATCTAGGACTGACTGGGAAAGGATCTGCTTCTAAAGCTCATGTTGTTGGCAGCATTCAGTTCCAGATTGAGAAGGCATTTGGAAGCCATCCTTATTTTCTTGTACTCTCCACATGGTGGTTCACAGCATAGTGGCCTGCTTCTTCAAAGCCAGCAAGAAAGTGTGTCTCCTAGCAAGACGAATACTATAATCTTATGGGATGTAATCACACGCATGCAATCGTGTACATACTGTCACCTTTGTCATATTCTATTGGTTAGAAGATTACAAGTTCACACTTAAGAAGAAGGTAGTAAGGAAGGGTGTGAAGGACTTTAGCACTTTCCTTAGGAGTAAATGAGCAGAGGCATTCCTTCCTTTGGTCTGTTCAAGAGGACTTCCTGAAGGAGATAAGATTTCTGGAGCTGTCTGAATGACAGGAGAGAAGATGTTTAGGAGACTTTTAAGAAAGTTTGTTTTAGGTAAGTAGATTGAGAGGCAACATAGAGATGAGAGTGGGAAGACTAAATTTACATACTTTAAAAAATGGCTCTAAAATATGGTCTCATTGGGTCTACAAGCTATGCCATTTATCAGCCATGGGGCCCAATCTGCTCAGATGATTTTTTTTTTTTTTTTACTTCTCTTGCAGGTATGGCAATGTTGAAGGAGAACAGAGGTCTTGCCCTGTTCCCTGATTGCTCACCTAGAGAAACACCACAGCCCTATGCCTTGGATCTGCCTCATGCCTTGAAGCGCAATGCTCTGAGAGTGTCCGAAATCTGGATGGATGAGGATAAAGACATGGTCTACATGGCCTGGAACATACCTCTCCAGCTTTGTCATGGAATTGAACAGAGGAGAGACAGACAAAGAAGGAAGAGGTGGTGGTAGTGGTGGGAAATGGGAAGGGCTGGAGCAAAAGTGCCACCCCGCCCTAAAGAATAAAGGTAAAGTTCCAATGGTGTAATGATAATGACACTTAACATTTGTATAGCAATTCTATGTTCCAGGCACTCATTAATCATCACAACATTACCTATGGGGTAGGTTTTATTTTTTATTTAATTAAAAATAATTTGAAATTATTTATGATTTACCATGATTATTTTTATAATTGGCAGTTTGTACTTCTTAATCTCATCCTCTTTTCAACCAGTCCCCCAACCCCATCTCATCTGGCAGTCATCAGTGTGTTCTTTTTTGTTTGTTCATTTATTTTGTTTTTTTAGATTCCACATATAAGTGAGCTCGTATGGTAGTTGTCTTTCTCTGTTTGACTTACTTCACTTAGCCAAATATCTTCTAGGTCCATCCATGATGTTATGAATGGTAAAATTTCATTCTTTTTTATGAGCAAGTAATACTTCATTGCATATATGTACCACATCTTCTTTATCGCTTAGGCTGCTTCCATATTTTGTCTATTGTAAATAATGTTGCAATGAACATAGGTGTGTATATGTATTTTCAAATTAGTGTTTTGGATTTCTTTAGATAACTACCCAGAAGTGGGATTGCTGAGTCATATGGTAATTCTATTTTTAACTTTTTCATACTGTTTTCCAGAGTGGCTACACCAATTTACAATCCCACCAACAGTGCATCGAGATTCTTTTTTTCCACATTCTTCTTAACACTTCTTTGTTGATTTATTGATGATAGCTATTCTAACAAGTGTGAAGTAATATCTCATTGTGGTTTTAATTTGCATTTCTTGATGGTTAGTAACCATGAGCATCTTTTCATATGTCTATTGGCCATCTGTATGTCCTCTTTGGAAAAATACCTCTTCAGGTCTTCTACCCATTTTTTAATTAGATTGTTTTTTTGGTGTTGAGTTGTATGAGTTCTTTATAAATTTTGAATGCTAACCCTTTATCAGATGTATCTCTGGTAAAAATCTTCTCCCATTCAGTAGGTCATCTTTTTGTTTTGTTGATGGTTTCCTTCTCTGTGCAAAGGCTTTTTAGCTTGATGTAGTTCCATTTGTTTATTTTTTTGTTTGTTTCCCTTACCCCAAAAGATATATCAGAACTATGACAGAGTTTACTGCTGATGTTTTCTTCTTTCTTCTAGAAGTTTCATGGTTTCAATTGTTACATTTAACTCTTTAATCCATTTTGAGTTTATTCTTGTATATGGTGTAAGAAGATGGTCCAGTGTCTGTCTGTCTGTCTGGCTGGCTGGCTGGCTTTCTTCCTTTCTTTCTTTCTTTCTTTCTTTCTTTCTTTCTTTCTTTCTTTCTTTCTTTCTTTCTTTCTTTCTTTCTTTCTTTCTTTCTTTCTTTCTTTCTTTCTTTCTTTCTTTCTTTCTTTCTTTCTTTCTTCTTTCTTTCTATTTATCTGTCCACTTTTCCCAACACCATTTATTGAATAAACTGTCTTTACCCTATTGTATATTCTTGCCTCCTTTGTCATGGATTAAATGAGCATAGATGTGGATTTATTTCTGGGCTCTCTGTTCTGTTCTATTGATCTATGTGTATGTTTTGATGCAAGTTTGGTTACTATAAGCTTGTAGTATAGTTTGTTATCAGGTAGCATGATACCTTTACCTTGGTTCTTCTTTGTCAAGATTGCTTTGGCTATTTGGGGTCTTTTGTGGTTCCATGTAAATATTAGGATTCTTTGTTCTAGTTCTATGAAAAATGACATTGGTATTTTGATATGGATTGAATTGAATCTATAGATTGCTTTGGGTAGTATGGACATTCTAACGATGTTAATTCTTTCTAACAATTAGCATGGCATATGCTTCCATTTATTTGCACCTTCTTCAATTTTTTTCTTCAGTGTCATGACTTTCTGAGAACAGGTCTTTTACCTCCTTTGTTAAATTTATTCCTAGATATTTTCTTTTTCTTTTGATCCAATTGTAAAAGCAATTATTTTTTTAATTTCTTTTTCTGATAGTTTATTACTGGTGTATCAAAATGCAACTGATATCTGAATATTAATTTTGTATCCTGCCACATTACTGAATTTATTTATCAGCTCCAGTAGTTTTTTTTTGTGAAATCTTTAGGGTTCTCTCTATATATAGTATCATGTCATCTGTAGATAATGACAGTTTTACTTCTTCCTTTAAAATTTAGATGACTTTTTTTTTTGCTTTTTCTTATCTGATTTTTGTGGCTAGGACTTCCAATACTATGCTTAATAAAAGTGGTGAAAGTAGACATTTTTGTCTTGTTTCTGATTTTAAGGAAAATGCTTTTAGATTTTCTCTGTTAAGTATTATGTTAGCTGTGGGCCTGTCATATATAGCTTTATTATTTTGAGGTACATTCTTTCTATTTCCACTTTGTTGAGAGTTTTTATGATAATTGAATGCTGGGTTTTATCAAATGCCTTTTCTGCTTCTATTAATATGACCATATGATTTTTATCCTTCATTTTATTTATGTGGTGTATCATGTTAACTGATATTCAGATATTGAACCAAACTTGCATCCCAGGAATAAATCTCACTTTATATTATGGATTATATTTTTTTAATGCCTTGCTGAATTCAGTTTGTTAGTATATTATTGAGGATTTTTACATCTATGTTCACCAGAGATATTGGCCTATAATTTTCTTTTTTTGTAGTGTCTTTGGTTTTAGAATGAGGGTAATGCTGGCATTTTAAGATTTGTTGGGAGCCTTCCTGCTTCTTGAATTTTTTGGAATAGTTTAAGAAAGATGTGTGTTAATTTTTCTTTGAATGTTTGGTAAAATTCACCAGTGAAGCCCTCCATTCCAGGACTTTTGTTTCTTGAAAGTCTTTTGATTACTGATTCAATTTTATTAGTAGTTATTGGTCTGTTTAGATTTTCTGTTTATCCTTGACTCAGTCTTGGAAGATTATATGTTTTTAGGAATTTATCCATTTCTTCCACGTTGTCCTATTTGTTGGCATATATTTGTTCATAGTATTTTCTATAATCCTTTGTGTTTCTGTGGTGTCAGTTGTCACTTCCCCTCTTCCATCTATGACCCAATCTATCTCATTTTTAATCAAATTAATTATTAAATTTAATTCCAACTCTATCACTTATGAATTATAAGCTTTACACAGGTTACTTAACTCTTCTGGACTTGAAATGACTCCTCTGCAAAGTAGTAATAAATATTTTGGTAATTGGTATTATTTTAGTTCACAGTGGAGTCTATTTATCTAAGTGAGATTCTTGTGAAAGAACTGAATACTCTGTATTGATTAGTATTGGGATTTTACAGAAATTAGATTCAAATTTTAAAGCCAACAATATGTTGAGGTTATTTTGGTTATCTAATTTTGAAGGTTGAAGAGTAAGACTCATTATCACATTTACTAAGAGAAATTCTACTGTTTAGGTCATTGTCTTGAATTAATTATTTTTTGTTTAGTAGCATGTCATTTAGTCTCCACATGTTAGTGTGTTTTCAGTTTTCTTCTTGTAATCAATTTTTAGTTTTAAAGCATTGTGATCAGAGAAACTGCTTGGTATGATTTCAATCTTCTTAAATTCATTGGAACTTGTTTTGTGGTCTAACATGTGGTCTATCCTGGAAAGTGTTTCATGTGCGCTTGAAAAAAAAATGTATATACTGCTGCTTTTGATTGAAATTTTCTAAAAATATCAGTTAAATCCATATGGTTGAATGTATCATTTAAATCTACTGTTTCTTTGTTGATTTTAAGTCTGGATGATCTATTCATGAATATCAGTGGAGTGTTAAAGTCTCCTGTCTTTATGACTATATTATTGTTAATCTCGCCCTTTATGTTCTTCAGTATTTTCTTTATATATTTAGGTGCTCCTACGTTGGGACTGTCAGTGTTTACAAGGGTTATAGTCTCATGCTGGATTGATTCCTAGTTCTTCCTTGTCTCTTGTTATATAGCCTTTGTTTTAAAATCTATGCTTTTCTGATATAAGTATTGCTACCCCAGCTTTTTTTATTGTTTCCATGTGCATGAAATATCTTTTTCCATCCCATTACTTTCAGTCTGTATGTGTCTTTAGAGCTCAAGTGGATCTCTTGCAGGCAACATACATATGGGTCTTTTTTTTTATCTATTCAGTCACCCTATATCTTTTGATTGGAGCATTTAATCCATTTACATTTAAAGAAATTATTGACAGGTATGTAGTTATTGCTATTTTATTATTGATATATATATATATATATTTCTTCTTCTTCTTCTTCTTCTTCTTCTTCTTCTTCTTCTTCTTCTTCTTCTTCTTCTTCTTCTTCTTCTTCTTCTTCTTCTTTCCTTCTTCCTTCTTTCTTCTTCTTCCTTCTTCCTTCTTCCTTCTTCCTTCTTCCTTCTTCCTTCTTCTTTCTTCTTTCTTCTTTCTTCTTTCTTCTTCTTTCTTCTTTCTTCTTTCTTCTTTCTTCTTTCTTCTTTCTTCTTTCTTCTTCTTCCTTCCAGTACCTTTAACATTTCTTTTATACTAGTTTGGTGGTGATGAACTCCTTTAGCTTTTTTTTTGTGTGTGTCTGAGAAGCTCTTTATCTCTCCTTTGATTTTAAGTGATAGCCTTGTTGGGTAGGGTAGTGTTGGATGTAGGCCTTAGTTTTTCATCACTTTGAATATTTTGTGCCAATCCTAATTGGTCTGCAAAGTTCCTTTTGTGAAACCAGCTCATGGGAGCTCTCTTGAAGATGACTAACTGCTTTTCTCTTGCTGCTTTTAAGATTTTCTCTTTGTTTTTATTCTCTGGCATTTTAATTAAGATATGTGTTGATGTGGGCCTATTTGAGTTCATCTTGTTTGAGATGCTCTTCACTTTCTGGTCTTGTACGTTTGTTTCCTTTGCTGGGTTAGAAAAGTTTTCAGTCATTATTTCTTCAAATAAGTTTTTAACCCCTTGCCCTCTCTCTTCTTCTGATACCTCTATGAGTCAAATGTTGTTACAGTTGATGCTGTATCAGAGGTCCCTTAAACTATCTCATTTTGGGAGGGATTATTTTTTCTTTTTTGCTGTCCTAATTGGGCATTTTTTACTACCTTGTCTTCCAAATTTTCTATTCAATCCTTCACTTCATCTAATCTGCTCTTGATTTCATCTTGTGTATTCTTCATTTCAATTAATGTATTCTTTATTTCAGACTATTTTTTAAATGCTTTCTATCTATTTGTGAGAGTTCTCAATAAATACATCCATTTTCCCCTAAGTTCATTGAGCATCCCTATAACCAGTGTTTTGAACTCAGTAACTATTAGATTGCTTGCCTCCATTTTGTTCAGTTCTTTTTCTAAAATTTTGTCCTGTTCTTTCACTTGAGACAGGTTTCTTTGTCTCTTCATTTTGGCTTTTTCTCTGTGTTTCTATGTGTTATGTAGGTCTTCTATGTCTCCTAGTCTTGGCAAGGTGACCTTATGTAGTAAGCATCCTGTGGAGCCCAGTGGCACAGTATCTCTGATCATCTGAGCCAGGTGCTGCAGGTGTGTCCCTTGTGTTATGTGTGCCCTCCTGTTGTAATTGAGTCTCGACTGCTGTTGGCACACCAGTGGGTGGGATTAACCCTTGGGATCATTGTTGATGTAAATATCTCAAACAGGAGCAATCTGCATCAGCTTGCTAATTATGAGTAATCAACCTGGGTAATCCCACTACACAGGCCTTGCAAGTGCCTTTAAAAAACAGAGATTCCTGGGGTTCAATTTTTACCATTTTCCCTGGAAAACTATAGATTATCAAGGTTACCTTGCAGGTCATCAGAAAAATATCCAGTTCCCCCAGATATCCCCTATACCCTTTGGTAGAGTTGAGCATGTTACACAGAAACACTCTGTTTTATTTACAGAACTTTATAATCAATTATGGAGACGTTTCTTCCAGGATGGCACTCCAGGAGAAACTGAAATGTAAAACTTTTGACTGGTATCTGAAAAATGTTTATCCAGCCCTGAAGCCAATCTGAAACATTGTGGGCTATGGAAGAGTATGTATTATGAAATCAAATTTCAGATTTTAAATGTGACTGTAGAAGACAATAAAACGTGAATTGCCTGATTGCCAGAAAAGGGTTTCCAAAACCCATCTTGCTCAGTTCCCTTCCTACCCCAACTCCTTCCTTGGCTTTTTACCCTTAGACCCTCTGCTTCCTTTCATCTCTTGCTCCTCAGTTTCCATCTTTTTTCCTTCTCTCTGCCTCTGCTTTCTTACTTTGCAAATTGCAGACCTAGCTTTGATCCTCCAAATTTCTCAGCTAGCCAGAGTGTTTGGCCTTGCCCACCTGAACACAGGCATAGAGCCCTCTTCTCTATATATTCTTTGATGATCCAAGGAGGTGGGGTAGGTGTTCCCAAGAAGTGGGCATCACAGTAGTGCCTCACTTCGGCATTTGTCTAGTGCTTAGAAAATGGCTGCCAGGATCCCAAATCCCTGTTCCCTTTTAGCTGGTGATTTCTGATACCCTTGGAGTGGTGGGGAAAATGCAGGGCTTGGGGAATCTCAAAGGCCCTCTTTCTCTGCCTCCTTCCAACAGTGTTGTCATGTGTTTTTCCCCTTCAGATGAAAAACTCACTGGATGAAAATGTCTGCCTGGATCAGGGACCTATTCCAGGCAACACCCCCATCATGTATTACTGTTATGAATACAGCACACAGGTATCTTCCATAATCTTCTTTGCCCCAACAGGGTAAATCTGTTGAGGCTCAGCCCTTAGAAATCTTTGCCAGGTTTGGACTCAGTATTAGATGATGGGGAAGCTGGAGCTGAGCATCTTGGATAATGGGTAATAGTGAAACCCAAACCTGTACTTATAACTAAGCACTTCCAAGTTCTTTCATAAAGTCATAGCAAGACAGTTCTATTTCATTCACCATGGTAATATTTTCACTGACAATAACCTTCAACCTCCTTTTTCCTCTCCTCCCACTGCTTTCCTCCATCCTCCCAGTGCTCCTTGTATGCCCTGGAAGGTGGACAGCTGATGCTACCCGTGACTTCTTCTGTAGAGAAGGAAACAGAAGCCTAGAGAAGAGAGAGGCTGAATGGAAGTCCCTCCAGGGAATAGAAGAAATATAGCACCAAGTGGAAGGTGCAGCCAGGGGACTTACTTTCACTGAGTCTACTCACATCTATCATGTTACCTTGCATGTTGCCCTCATAGCAACATTTTGAGGGGTACAGGATAGATAACATTTCCACTTGACAAATGAAAAGAATCATAACACAAAAACAACTTGTCCAAGTTCACTGAGCAAGGCAGTGTAAGACTGAAAATTTGAAAGTTTTCCTGAAAACAAGCTCCTGGATGAGGCTTATAATGCCACCTTATGAAATTCAGGTGTGTGTGTGTGTGTGTGTGTGTGTGTGTGTGTGTGTGTGTGTGTGTGTTTTAAAGATAAGTTTTCTCATTCATACAAACCATAGTTCTGTTGTGCTCCGTGTATAGAAGGAAGCAGGCTAGTGCTCCCTCCTCATCCCTGGTCTTCCTTTTAGAATTTACTGAGGGGTAGAAAGAAAGAAGCAAAGAAGCGTATTTCTTGTTACCAAGGAAAGTTCAGTGCTCCTTATGGTAACCCAAGAGCAGTCTTTATGTCCTCCTTCTGAATGATTAATGGCCTCTCCATTGACTGTGTCCATAACAAATCCTTTCTTCTCTTTTAGAATGTCTACTACCACCTAACTGGGGAATTCTATGTGGGATCACTGATTGCAGAGGCAGATGCTGATGATCACTGCCTGACAGACCCTGGCACTGGGATGAAGCCCACTTTAGAGCTATGTTCCAAGGCGGTCAAAAATACACTGCACAGATATTAAGATTTTAAACCTGCGAGTCACGTGTTTTTTAAAGGATATGTTTATATATAATCTGAGAGGTTCAGATTTGGTTTGATAGTGTTTTAGGAAGATTTTTTTTGTGGCAGTGCATAGGGAAAACACTGGAAAAAGGGAATTGGGAGTGGAATGCTGAATCTGTTGACTAAGGTGGGGTTTCTAAGGGGGAGGAGATACTGGAATCTCTTACAGCTTAACAACTGAGTTTGGATTCAAATCCTAGTTCAGTCACCTTTAGCAATTGTATTACCCTCTCTGAAAATGTTTTCTCATCTATAAAATGGAGATGATAATGTCTACTTTATGAGGCTGTTGGTAGGATTAAATGAGATGATGCATATAAAATATTTAGCACAGTGTCTGGTTTATAGAAAATATTCAATAGGTATTAGCCATTGTATTCACTTTTATTATGAATGATAATCAGAGAGTCTGGAGCACTGGGCTGAAATTTGACAGAAACTAATGTAAAAGCCCTGATTTTAACTTTGACTTCAATTGACCAAGAACAGGGTGGAGTGACTTGGTTAACGACAGTTTATATGTGAATTTAATGTGTGATAAGACTGCATTAAGCCACATTGGCAGGAATGTGATGTCCTAATAGAGGAAAGTAATGCTTTGTCTGTGAACATACCTCTGAACATGTTGGTACTCTATGGGGTTCAGAAGGCACATATTAAAGGACATGGACAATTTAACTCAATAATTCCTAACTTAAAGCTAATAACCCCTTTGAGAATCTGCTGCACGCTAAGTACTCTCTCCAAAAAAACATATAGAAGCACCTTTGTGCACAATTTTAGTTTCAGAGGTCTTTTGGATCCTAGATTAGGTCTCTCTTAACTAGAAAATATCAGTGAGAAGGAGGGGAGAGTTAAGTCCTGTTAGCCTGCTCTAAGCTTTTACTAAATGGAACTACATATAATTCTATGGAAGGTTATGTTCCCTCTTATCTCAGGCACTTTTGTAGGTGTTGTTCTTTCTCCTCCCACTTCTTTACCAGACCAACTGCAAAGTGTTCCCCTGGCTTTACACATTGTCTTAAGAAGCCACCTGCGATTCCACAGAACTAGGATGGGTGATTGATTCTTCTGTGTGTTCTCAATACCTGTCTTATAGTTCTTGTCTCATGATCTCTTCTAATTGCCAGCTCGCTTGTTTCTTTTCATCACTAAACTTGGGCTGGAGAGCAGGGTCTGGGTTTCATTTGTTGTTTTCTCTCTAGCATCTAGCACAGTACCTGGAATATTGCAGGCACTCAAAATATGGTTGCAAAGCAAATGAAAGATTGGCAGGCCTGGAAAGACTACCTTGGAAATGTGAATCTAGAGAAAAGATGATGCTGTGTTCATGAGAAAGAGGAAGTGAATTGTTCAATTACTACAGGAGGGCAAAACTAAGACCAGTTATGGAGATCAAGGAATTTGACTTATATTATGAGATAGGGGGAGGACTTTCTAACAGTCAAATGGTAAGCTGTCTTACAAAAGAATGGGCTGCCCAGCACAGTGATGAGCTCTCTGCCAATGGTAACCAAAACAAGCAAGGCTTGTTTGAACATCTAGAAAGCATAGTGTAGTTAATTTGAGTGTTTGGCATTCTTAATGGTATCTTTTGTGTGCAGAAAATACAATTACAGTTTACTTTGGTTTAAAATTAATATTCAATTGATTAAAGTTATAAATTTAAAAAACTATACTTTTTCTTTAAACTTTTTTGTTCAGCTTACAAATCTTACTTTATCTATAAACCTAGCAAGTTTTAACAGACTGTATTTATAAATTTAATATATTAAATTTTATTTATCTGACTTAATAATTTTAATTATCTGACTTAAAATTGAATAATTATTAAGTTCTCTTAAATATTCAGAAGTGTTTGCAATCCAGTAATTTCATATAAGATCACAAATTTAATTATCAATTATGTATTTTTAAATTGGTATCACAAGATTAATCTGTAAGACAATTTTTATTAAACATAGCAAGTACTTAAAAATAGTAATGTACATAGAATCTTCAGCAAATACTATGTGTTTGATTCCCTTAAAAGCTATACTTTATTTTAAATCTGGAAATTAAAGATATTACATATGCTAATGGAATAATTATGATATCCCAAACATTTTGAAGTTGTATTTAAGATGATTTTGGAAGACCATTCTTCTCTCAGGTGACTGAAGTTGCTGATAGAATACATATTGTGGTTGGGTGAGGCCTGGTGCTTCAGGACATCCAGAGAGATTCTGCCTACCACTCTGATGACCAGGCTGGATCTTTTTTTATGGTTACTATGTTGAGAACTCCATAAGTTAAGTGATCATGTCTCTCATGGTGTTTCTTGACTTTAAGTCAGTTTTAAGTAAGTTTATTCTGTCTAAGCTTCTCGTATCTATCTTATTTTTTTTAGAAATACAATTCTTTCAGATATGAACATGATATTTGATTGAATATTGGGACACTTTTGTGCTCTATTTACTTTGTGGACACAACTTACATTCATTCTACTAAAAGTTACCAAAGATATCTTCTAGAATTGAGGAGGTAAGACTAGATAATCCCTTTGTTTTCTTCCAATTTCATGATTAACGTTTTGAGTCAACCAGAGGTGGTTATGACCTTCAAAGATCACAAGATAGATCGTGCCAGTGACTGAGAAGAGACCAAGTTTGAAGAGATGAGGTGTAGTTGAGCTATCTGAATTTTGAGATGAGGAGCAGAGTTAAGAGGAGAGACAGAGCTGAAATTAGGAAATTGAGTGAAGGTCATCATCATTCAGAAGTCTTCAAGATAGAATGACAGCTCAGGACACAAAGAAAATTTTCATGTGAGTTGGTGAGAAGGAAGATACCATTTGTATATAGTCAGGACTCAAGAAGAGGAAGAGACCTCTAAGGCAGTGCTTTCTCAAGTAGTTGGGGCTTAGTTCCAAAAAATAATTTATCTCCCTTTAGAAAGAATATAAAATGTAGGTCAATATTCTTATAGAAAATACCTTAACATTTATTATAACAAAATATTAGGAAAAATTAAATGTCCAACAGGGGGTGAGATTTCTGTTCATCCCTTGAACTATTATATAGCCATTAAAATTGTTCTCAAAAGTGTTTTCAAAAAATTAATGAAATCAGAAAATGTAAATTATGTAATGTTAAATTTAAAGAGTAGGATATAAAAACTATATATACAATGTTATTCCATTATGAGTGCTTCTAATTTAAAAAATAGATTTTCAAAGTTAAAAAATAAGCACATTTTTCTTTTTTAAAAAGTGAAAAGGAAACAAGAAAAATTCTTTAAAAATGGATAGGAAACACCCTACGAATAAAAACCAAAGCAAAAATTTATAAGATCCAGATGAACACAGTGTAAAAAAGGCTGAAGAGGATGTAAGGAATGCTGCCAAAGCACATGCCACTTGGAAGTGATGAGAAAATAGGAAAAAAAACCCCACTGACCCTATCTGAAAGTTCACAATTAATTATTATAGCCAAGTTTAATTGAGTATGTATTATGTACCAGGCACTGGGTTAAACATGATCTAATTTAGTTTTCACATAAATTTTATAAGAAAAGTATTATCATCAGCTCTACTTCATCTGTGAAGTACCTGAAGCACAGAGAAGTCAAATAATATTCCCAAAGTCACACAGCATAGCAAATGTCCAGTATTCAAACACAGAATCTTATCTACTGTTTGTTATTGCCTCACTGCTAAGAAGTTTGATTCTGAAAGGGAGAAACACAAAATGTTGGCAAAAGGAAGATAGAGTTAAGAGTATTTTTTTTTCTGCTTCTAATATTGAAACTTTTGGATATATTTAAAGTCAACAGAAAAGGAAGCTACCAAGAGGGAGAGATAAAAGAGAGATGTTAGACAGCAGAAGTGTTTCTCTTTATATATAACAAGGATGGCTGGGCTCAGAACACACGGTGCTGCTGGCAGTAAGCAGGGCAGCTCCTTTGAGAGCATCCATGAGCAGCATCCCAAGGATTGCTCATGGCATTCAGGTGAGGGGCTAGATTGACTGGAAGTGTGGTCTTCTTGACAAAGTGAAAACTGGTCATTTAGTAAAAGTGAACATCAAGGGATAGAGTATGCAGAGATCTGGAGGAATAACCCTAAGGAGTAAGCCAAGTACTGAGGCCAGACCACTGTAAGTACATTTGTGGACTAGGCCCACTCAAGTAGTGGCCCCTCTCCAGGAGCTCTGTGTGATCTGGAAGCTGGAGCCAAGAAAAAGATGTGGGAGTGACATAAGTAGTTAAAGAACTGGGAGAGCCACCCTGAAAGATGACACTGGATGAATGCATCCAGGGTGGTTGCGGGGAGGTGGGGCAGAGGGAGTCTGGTGTGGCCAGAGGCAGGCAAGTTTGGGGGAGTAGGATTGTTGGGGGCAGTTTGTGGTTAGAAGACAAGAGGTAGGGAAGCAGTGTTTAAGGAGGGAGAAGGTTTTGGACATAGAGCCAGCAGCCTGCTTGGTGTTAAAATACTTGGGGGTAGGTAACCTGAGGTGGAACAGCAAGGTCAGGGTTTCTCACTAGACAAATGAAGACTGTTAACTCTGAGGATAATAGCAGAGGGAAACGAATTCACCCTCACACTAAAATTATGGGAGTTATTCCTGCAAAAGAAGGGTAAAAGGTTGTAGGAAGTTTGGAGGGCTGGGAGATGAGGACAGGGCCAGGACAGTGTGCTTGTCAATTGTTGAGCCATTGAAGCTCAGGGGGGTTGGCACATGAGAACAAAGAAAAGGATGATTCCTCTTCTCTTTTCTCCCATTAGAATGGGGAGAAGCAGAGATGCACTAACATTTATCACACATTTTTAATGTCAGACACCAGATGCTCAATACATATTAACCCTAATGTTAATTCTAACCCACTTTATGGATGAAGAAGTAGACACTTATGCAGATTAAGTTAATTTGTCAAAGACTGCTGTTTGTACATGGGGGAGCAGATTTTAACCCAAACTCTTTAGCTCTAAAGCCCATAATGTTCCCTGGTGAAGCCCCCACAATAAGAGGAGTAAGAACTGCCCACCCCGGAGTGGTAGAGAAAATAGTTTGAGATCCCTGAACATAGTGTTTGCTCCAGTCCCACCACAGAGCCTCGCTCAGGAGAAAGGGAGAATCCCACTGGGTTTCATGGACTCAGAGATGAAGACGTGAAAAGGAAGGTCGAACAGAGGGGCCATGGCTCTCTAATTTGTGTCATATCTTGCCAGTCATGCTGACCCGATGCTTCAATCTCAGGAAAGGCAGATGATAACATTGGAACCCAGCACTGCATTGCTCACTCCCAGATCTATGGTTAGTTTGTCACAGAGCTATTAGAGAAAGCACTGGGTGACCTAACTCATTTGTCCTCTGGATGACTTGCAGAAGTTTGAGGGACACTTCAAACATGTCTCTGAGCACAGCAGGGAGAATAGGAGTAGCGATGGTGACGCACTACTAGGGCATTGCAATATCTTGATTCTGTCTCTCTTCTCATCCAGGGAAGAGCTGTCATAAACAGAGACACCAAATTATGTCTGGAGATAAAGGAGGACACTTCTGGTTTCTTTATGCCTGTGCTTCAGAACTGTACGACACAAGTATGGACAATTGAACATATTGTCCAAAACTGGAGGTCCAATAACATCTGGTGATCCTCAGAGAACCTGGATTTGGGTCACCAGTTATTGCCACTGGAATGGCTTCTACTTTAATGCTACTCAGAGTGGGAGAGAGTGAGAGAAAGTGTGTGTGTGTGTGTGTGTGTGTGTGTGTGTGTACGTGTGTGTGTGTGTGTGTGTGTGTGTTTACTGTGATTTCAGTCTGTGACCCACAGGATGAAGGTATGGTCTCTGCATGTGTCAGGATATCCTGGCTGGGGAAAGGTGAGGAAAATACAATGCATTGCCTCCAACTTTCTTTGGAAGGTCATGATATATACCAAATGCTATTCCTAGCAATTCCTTGAAATAACTATCATCATCTGGGGGTCATGTGGGAGAGAGAACCAGGAGGGGAGAAGTTTATCTTTGATTTATGCCAATGTTGTTTAGTGTTCATTCCTGATGACTACTGTCAGCATCTGCCTCACATCTGCTCCTGGGGCCTCTCTGCTGAGAGATTCCCCACTGTCTTAAGGCTGCTCCATTGGAGAGGCCAGGTGATCATCAGGCCAGCAGCATGACAGCTATTCAGGTGGCACCAATTCTCTGATAGCATGCTGCTGCTCTCTTTTCTTGGCTCTCCTGAAAGATACAATAAACAGACAAGTAATCTTAAAAATTCTTCCTGCACCCTTGCATAGCAGTTTTATTTAGATTATACAATCTCTCCCATATTAAATAGGCTCCAGAGGCTGAGGGTAGGAGAGAACACACCTCAACTACTCAGCTCTGCACAGTGCAGAGAGAATGGTAGAAAAGTCCAGACCATCTGAATCTTTCTCTAAGTAGCTTATAGCATTTAATAGGCTTGATTACCCATTTCCTTCTACTACCCCTGCAAATTATGGAGAAAATGAGTCTTGAAGTAGAGGAGCATCACTTATTGGGGCATAGAGAAGAGGTTATGGAAAAAACTCAAAACCAGGGATCATTACTGCTGTTCCCTGGGTAAATCCTTCCCCTAGCTAGTGAAGTGGGAAGACATGTCTAGGGCAGCTAATTTTGTCAAGCTCTTGGGGATTGGGAGTGGGCACCATGGTGGGAGGGGATGGAGAATGACCCTGTGTGTATGTTGTGTTGTGGGCTCACCTTTCAAGTATGAGCTCACAGGGCTCCTTCTTCAGAGGACTACATTTTCCTCCTAGTCTCACATCAAGGCTAAGTTCTGGAAACCACTAAGCTTCCTTTATGCATTTGGCAAGCAAGACACTGTTAGCACAGAATTAAATTAGCTAAGAATTTTTAAAATAAGCTTTTAGAGGTGCACAAGTCACAAGGTACAGCTTGATAAAATTTCACAGCCGCGCACCATCTATATCAAGAACCGAATCATTACCACAGATAAGATTTTATCATGAAAAAATTAAGGAACATGATAAATGTTGAGCAAATGTATAACTTTTAGCTTTGGCCTAGCATACTGAAAGAAAAATGCAATTCAAGCAAAGTTGTTTTTTTTTTTAAAGCATGTATCCAATAGAAAATGGACAAAAGATACAATATTTTTAAACATATCAAGCTCACTCATAGTTAGAGAAATGCAAATTAAAACTACTGAGATCATTTTTTATTTACATTGGCAAAAATTAAAAAGTATGACAGCACATTCTGTTGGCAAGGTTGTGGGAATCAGGCAATCTCATTTTGGTGATATTGATGAAAGTTGGTAAAATCTAAAAAGATTATACATGCTTTTTCAATTTATGCCAGTAATTCTACCTCGAGGAATTTATGCCTCCAAAAAACAAGAAAATACTTATGTAGAAATTAATTACTTATAGTATTTATTGTAATTGTAAAATGCTGGAAACAAAGTATATGCTCAAATATTAGAGAGTGGTTGAATACATCACCACAATAGAGTACTATGCAGCTATTCAAAAGAATTAGGAACATTTCTTTGAAGTGATATGGAATGATATCCAGTGTGAAAAAGGAAAATGGCATCTATAATATGTACCTTTTAGGAAAGAAATAAGGAAAAAATGTACATGTATCTGTTTTTTCCTGCAAAATGAAACATGAGTGTAAACCAGAAATGAATGAGATTTGTTACCAATGGGGGGTGGTGGTTGGGAATAGGTGAAAAGGACTTGGGATGGGAACAGGATAGAAGGAATGTGTGTGTGGTGAGGGAGACATGTCTTGAAAATATACATTTTTTCTTATAATTTAGACTTTTAGAACCATGTTGTATTTCATATGCTCAAAAGTAAATACATAAAACTAACAAAGATAGAGGAAAACCCAAAATGGAGTACAAACAAAACAAGTGTACCTAACTATTTTTTTTCTAATTTAAGTGAATACACATTCACTCTAAGCACACTCAGCATTCAGCATCTGGATCTTGGTTTCTAAATATTTTTTTAATAAAAATAATTAGGGCTCCCTGGATAAATAGCTAATTTTAGGGTTGGGTGGCTGGGACATTTTTCTATGTTAGAAAATAAGAAACTGCTCAAAGAATGATGGGGACACATCACAATCTACAGCAGCCAGATTCAGTGGGTTCCCACTGGCCAAATCTTGGACAATTTCAGTATTAAAATAAATAATGAGTTTAATAAGTAGATTGTAAGCCATAGACTAAAATAAGAACCTATACAAATGAATGCATGCATAGATGAATAGATGGATGGATGGATGGATGGATGGATGGATGGATGGATGGATGGAAGGATGGATGAATAGGGAGAAAAGAAAGCTCTTCTTTATGGTAGAATGCCAACTAAATGTTGTAGTAAGAATTTTGGAATTAGAAAATTATTTGGCAACCTGCATGGTTAAAATTGTTTCAGGCAAGAATTATTAATGGGTGATAAGAAATAGGATACATGCACCGTATCAAAGTAAATCCCCCAAAGGTATTTATTAACTACAAAGAGAAAATACTAATTCATGGTGGAGAAATTGGGCAGACACCATCTTAACTAAGTGATAAATGTTAACATCGCTAGTTACTGAACAAATGGAGAGCATACGTCTCCTGATATCATGCACCCAGAAGAATACAACGTTATTTCTATGGCATTCATGACTAAAATACAGAACCTAGACCTGTAATCATGAGGAAACATCAATTAAACCCAAATTGAGAGACATTCTTCCAAATAAATGGTTGTATGCTTCAAAAATGTCAAAGTCATAAGAGAGAATGAAAGACTGACTAATTGCCTCAGAATAAAGGAGACTAAAGAGACATGACAACTAAATGTAATGTATGACCCTGGAGAGAAATCTGGGCCTGAGAGACAATTATTTTTCCTTTGGTTATAAAGGACTGCAGTGGCACTGTTTTAATAGTACTGTTTCAATGTTATTTTCTTTATTTTAATTATTGTACTTTGGCTATATAAGAGAATGTTCTTGATTTTATAAAATTGTCACTGGATGATGGATTGGTGGGGGAGGAGCATTATCTCTGGGATTTTATATATATATGTGTGTATAGATTGATAGATGATAGGTGATAGATGATATATAGGTAGATAGATGATAGATAGATAGATAGATAGATAGATAGATAGATAGATAGATAGATAGATAGATAGATATGCATAAATAGGTGATAGGTAGATAGAGCAGTGGGTGGATAGATGGACAAATAGATGGAGCAGACATATAGTTGGAGCAGAAGGTAATAAAACAAATATAGTAAAGGGAATCTGGATGAAAGGTAACAGGTATACAATAATTCTTTGTACTGTTTGCAACTTTTCAGTAAGTCCAAAATTATTTCAGAATAAAAAGATTTAAAATGCACATACAAAAAATGACTGCCTATATGTACATTAAATATCTCTTCCTGCTAAACTGCAACTATCAGCAATGCTGTTTAATCTTTGTTTTTCTTCTTTTCTTTTTTCTTTTTGAGTTAGACCAACAGCTTTATTGAAAGATAGGCTGAAAGATGGGGACAGCTGAGCCTCACTACCCAGGCTATCCTGGGGGCATTTGCCTCAGGCTTGGGGCATCTAGGTGTCCTGTAGCCTGAGAGCTGGTGTTCCTTATTCTCAAAAGGAAATCTGTAATTCTGTCATACTTACAGTTAGGATGGCAGGAAGAATCTCAGGTCCCTCCACTTTCTTGGAGGTGCTCAGCTTCCTCCAGCTGTTCTGATGTGTGGGACAGCCTTTTAGTTAAGACAAAGATAATCTTGATCTACTTCTTTGGCCCTGAAACCACCTATTTGTCCAAAGTTCTACATGAAATCTAGCCTTCATTGGTCAGGACATCATTAAGGTCATCTGAGTGACTGTCTTTAGTCAGGAGACTGTTTCCTTGGTACACAAGTTAATTTTTCACTGATTCCTCTCTCTCTAATTTTTGGGAATGTTGGAGCTCTATATAAGTTAAAATCACTTTATAAACAACAGAAATATGACAGATTGATGACCTTGGATTACAAAGCATCATGAGATCCCGACAGGAAAGTTTGCCCTATAATTAAGAAGGGATCCATGGAACCACGAGCCTGCAGTTTTCTTTCTCTGCTAAAACAATGATAGTCCCAGGTGTCTCACAATTTCTATTCCTCTTCTCATGCCACATTGCCTCTGGGTTTCTTGATGGCTGTTCCTGACTGACCCCTCATGGGAGCATGCGGAGAACCCATGCCTACAGACATCATGAAGGAAATACATTTTACTATTACTAATTGCTCCTCTCAACCCTAAAGTGGTAGTCATGAACAGTGGTTTACATGCCATCTGTTCAAAGCTAAAGGTACAAAGCAGCTGTACTTGGTCCCCTCAAGTTCCCACAGAAACCACAGAGATACATCTTAGATTTGCTCCTCTCCTCATTGCAGTTGCTGCTTCTTTAGGATTCTGGCCCTTTTCCAAAGGGAGATGGGCCTGGAGACTGCAGTCATGCCATTATGACCTGGTTGTCTATTTTCTCCAGGCCCCAAGCATCATCCACATTAGCCTCGAGTAACACAATACTTTCTTTAGGGTGGGTAAATCTCCTCATTTGTGCAAAACTTAAGGGATAAAGAGCCGAAGGCTGTATCATAACAAATTGAGATTCAGCCATTTTAAAGTTAATCTCTTATAGGATCCCTTTATTTTACCTGTAATTTTACATAGAAAATGTACTTTTAGCTAATTTCCTAATTTTAAGGATGTTTGTAAAGTCTTTTTATAGAGATTAAGTAAAATAGAGTTAAAGCAGTAATGTTACAATGAGTAATCAAAAGAATTGGTGGATAAAATCAACTCCTCATGACTTTAAATTGTTAAGTTTTATTTTTAACGAACATGATTTCCTCTTAAACATTTTGACAAATATAGTTTCAAGGACAAAACTTGTCTCAAGATTATCTTTGGAATGATAAAAACCAAATTTCTCAATATTGTCAGGAAGATAGTTGGCCTCCTTAACAAAGAGACTTAAGCAGAAACTCAACTTTATTACAGTAAGGTAAGAAATATGTATAGTTTTAATTTCCTTCTCTTTTTAAGAAGTCATAATGGCTAGCTTGGGACTTGTCTTTTACAAGCACTTTGTCAATCTTCTATCCTTTCAAGGTTCTTCACTAACTACTAAATGAGTTTGGTGGCTTCTGCTTCTAACACATTTTCTAGCCAAGGCTAAATTAAAGAGGATGAGCTTATGCTTTTCTGTTCTCACAGGTGAGTTGTCCTTGGACTGGCTGTAGTCCCAAGTCCCAGCTACTCCCTCTTCATCAAGCTCCCTACTTCCCTTTCCAGAGAGCCTGGTGTTGGGCCTTCTTCACTGGACCTGCAGCATATCTAGTATTTCTGTATGAAGTTTCCTTCCCAGCATTGCTCAGGAAATTTCTGTGTTTTTCCAAATTCCAAATTCTAAGAAAAATTCATTTAAAAATTAGGAAAATAGAAAAGAGCTCTGTAATTCTCCCGCAAGAATTAAAGTTTTACGGGTAACATAGAGATGGTACTGGTTTGAAGGAATTCATTAAAGTCCAATGGAACTTGAAAACAGGCACTGACACTCAGAATTCAAGGTTAAGGGTAATATTTTTGGACCAGGATGGGAGCATGCAGAAAAAAATGAAGAATCAGTTCATTGTAAGTGTGTGTTTATGACCTACCTGCCTCTCATAGTGAATAATTGTTGCACATAAAAGATACATGTTAACAAGTTTTTATGTGTAATGTACTTGATACATATCTTATAAATAATGTTTCAATAAATAACAAGTTTTGAAAGAAAAATATGTCCCGAAATTGGCAATTTCAACATATGATTCTGACTAGTGCTGTTAACCTAGTTAACTTCTTACCAGGAGATCTGAATGCTACATTATTTGAATATTACATAGTAATGTTTGCTGGTGTTTTCTAGTATTTGAATATTTGCTATAGACTATAGTTTTTGTGAACATTACTAAACTTATTACTTATTTATTAAATAAAATTTTAGATATCCATAATAATGATTAAATAATATAACTAATCTTAGAAATACTTAGAAATAACTTAGGATTTGGTGAAAATTTCTGAGAGTTCTAATTTTTGTTCCTAGATATCAAAGCTAATATCTGTTGGGAAAGTGCTGGGAATACCTTGATGAAATCTATTAGGTGGTCTCCCTCAATTTATTGCTCTGGTTTCCTTAATGAACAACTCAACATATTTCCTGTTAGGTTTTCCTTACAAAATTTTTGTCCTTTTTCTATATTTTTTGCCAAGTATTTTTTAAACATCTTTATTTAAGTATGATTGATATGGAAAATCTGTCCATATTTAATGTATACAATCTGATCAGTTTGAGGATAAGTATATACCCATGAAACCATCTGTACCATCAAGACCATTGACAAATCTATCACCTTCCGAGGTCTCCTCTTGCCCCCTTTTATTATTGTCTATTTGTATGTGCATCTGAGTGGTAAGATTTATTCTCTTAGAATAGTCTTAGGTATACAATATGATAGTTTTAGCTATGGGCACAACAGTATATAGTAGATCCTCATAACTTATATTCATCTTGCATAACTAAAACTTTGTACCCTTAGACCATCATCTCCTTGTTTTCCCTCCCTTGAACCCTGACAGCAACCATTCTACTTTCTGCCTCTATGAGTTTGACTATTTTTAGATTCCACGTATAAATTAGATCATATATATCTGGCTTATTTCACTTAGCATACATACTGTCTTCTAGGTCTACCTATGTTGTTGCAAATTTGCCACATTTTCATTTTTGAAATTTACTCATTTATTGATCATTTTAAAGAATGTTTTCCTCTTCCTCCTCGTCCTCCTCCTCCTCCTCCTCCTCCTCCTCCTCAAGTGTTTTTAAATACTTTTGATAAAATAGTTTCCTAGTAGTCTTGTCTTCTCATGCCTGTGTGTGCATGTGCTTTGGTTGGCCATGAGAGCTATGGCTGGGAGGACAGCAGCCTGGACACAGTGTCTGTGGGCTCCTCTGGGCATAGTGGTTCTCATGAGTGTAACAATCTTTAACAATTAGTTCCCAGTGACTTTTAATCTTCACAAGCTTCTCTCCAGGGCAGGAGAGTTCTGCTGTAGATGGAGTTAACTGAGGAGGAGTGAAATAAAATGAAATTTCCCAAAGTCTTTTGATCCATGGGGGAAAGAGAAAAATCTAAAAATATGAGTTATGACAATAATGGTTATGATGCTAGAGCTTTGTGCTACTCATGGAAATAAATGCACGAGTAGCACAAAGCTCTACGATCTTGACTTATGGAACACTTTTCTTCCAGATGTCCGACTCTAGCCCTATCATGGAACACTTATACTGTTGCTGGAATTTTTACTCACAGATTAGTGGAGGGTGCAGGAGAGGTGCCTCACATTCTGTGGTACAGAAGATCTAGACACAGAGACTTTGTTTTTTAAGCCTTGGGTTTTGACACTGATGATGACTTCTCTTTCCCAGTCAGAACTAGATACTGGGTCCTGCATAGGGCTGCTGCTCTGGAGACTTGCTACCTGCCAGGCCTTGCTTTGCTCCCCTGGGCTGGAACACTGCACTCTTGAGTTGCCCAGCATGGCTTAGGGAACAGGGGAGATAGACTTAAGGGACAGAAAAGCATTGGCTCAGGAGTGGCAACTATAGAGCTAGTTCGGACGATGGAAGATACTGCAAGATTAGTATGTCTGCATGCGTACCAGAGGTGCCAGCAGTGGAACACACATCCTTGGGATACAGTAAGTAGATCTTGTAGGGTGATGAAGGGGGTGGGGTGAGCTTGATATATTCTTGCCTCCAGTAGCTGCCGCAGGAAACCCCAGTGGTGCTGGGTGGCTTTCAGGGAACTCTGGTGATGGCAGGTAGTGGCTCAGGTTGGACATGGTGATAGCTAAGCCTGGGATGGGTCAGAAGGGGATGGCTATGAAAAAGCCAGGAGAAGAAGCCTCTATCTGTGGCTGCCACTGCTCTTATTCCCCTCCCTGGAGAAGGGCTCTGGTTTCCTTATGGTGCCTGCTGATTTTCTTCTCCCTTTCCTCAGATACAAGGATCTTTGCATCTGGGATTAAGTCAGCTCCAGTGGAGCAGGCACTGGTTGCTATTGATCATTGGGCTAATCTGCTCTTGTGCATCACTCCGTTCAGTCAGGAGGGAGCAATAGAGAGTCTTACTCATAAAAACTTTTTCCCAATGAACCTTTAATCATGGACAGGCTGTTTTCCATAGAGGATTCTTCCTTGGGGTCCTACCTCAACCATTAGGATCTTGAGAAGAGTTCTGTTAACAGAGTAAGGTCCATACTTATGAGACACAACTCAGCTTTCTCCCTTAAAGCCTTTGGGAGCAGAAAATATTTCTTAAGACCCTAATGGGAAACACTCGTGAAAAGTGAAGGCATCTCTTCTACTTCATTCCTACCAATATGAATGCCCTGCAGCCAAGTTCTGAGAGAGAGAAAAAGAGAGAGTGAGAGAGAGAGTAAGAGGGAGAGAGAGAGAGAGAGAGGGAGAGAGAGATCCAGCAGTTCTGGGCACTATCCAGAGCCTGGGCAGATGCAGTTCCTTTGATGTTGCCCAGAAATGCTTTCCAAGTGAGAATCAATGTCAGCCCCCTGGCCATCTTGTGCTTTTCTGAACATCCTATTTATGAACAGAGGGCTTTAGAAAAATAAAAGTAGTCCAGGACCAGTTCCATCCAGAAGGCAAGGAAGGAAGGTTCTTAAGAGAACAGCCAAGGCCCTGGGGGAGGGTTGCTGTGGTCAGGTTGGGCTTCTTTGAGCAAACAGAGCAGTTGGCCAGTCACTCCTTGAATGCAATATGGTAGAATAAACAGGCAACTGTTCTAAAATCCGGTTTGCTCTGGTCCTAGGCTGGAGCAGTCTGGCAAATCCAGTAGTGGACAGACTTCATCTCAGACATGCTCTTAATAAGTGTGCCCAGCTGAGTTCTTTGCTAGCACTCTTGTCTGTCGCCACACATCCTTAGGTCCTTTTGGCTCCAGACAAGAACAGAGGTTCCAGCTCTTCTTGGCCAGAGGCCTCAGAAAGAGACATTTATAAGAGTCTTTTCATTTTGTGCTCCTGGTTACTGGAATTTGAAAATCTGGCTGTGAACACTTATTCCAGGCCAACTGTTGGCACCAATGTTATAACAAGGATCAACTTCTACCCCTCCTCCACTCCTTTTCAAGTCAAATATGGAAAAATTCCATTTGGCAGTTCTTTTCCCTGAAATAACAACAAAAAGAGAGACAAATAACCCATTTAAAAAAAAAAACTTTGAAGTGAATCAGGGATTCTCTTATAATGTTTTTTTAATAAATAATACCTTCAGCTCTGTCACCATACTGCTGCTATTTGTGATTATAAATGGGCCTGTAGACTGGGGTTGCAAGTCAGTTCTAAAGCCACCGTTGCACTTTTAAAAACACGGTGTATTAAAGGCAGACACACACACACACACACACACACACACACACACACACACACACACACAGACATAGAGAGACAAACGAACAGACAGAGAAAGGAATTAGTTAAATCCATGAGTCAGAGAATAAAAAATTCCAGGTAAATAAGCTCCCTACAGGGGGTGGCTCTGAGGACACAGCTCAGCTTCCCTTGAGACTGGGCTTATCCTCTCCAGTACGTAGGGAACCTTATAATGCAGTGGGTTTTTTTGGAGAGTGTGTGTCTTCATGGAAAGGACACACTGTTTCCTCTCTTCTAGACACATTCTCTTGCCTCCTCCTACAGGGGTCAGAGAAAAGAGAAAAAGGACCATTTGAAGCCTTTTCTGCTGTTGCCTTTTGAGAATTCACAACTGTTGGATGCATGGCCTAAATACACCAAGTTATGGAAACTTAGTCTTCCCAATTTTATCGTTTTCATCTATATTTCACCTTTCCCACCTTCAGTTCTAACTTTTATTTCTAATCATCTGTCACTTAGTCGAATCAACTTAGATGATGCAGAAAGGGAAGCAGGACCACTGAGAATCAGGGATGGGCTAACAGGGGTGGGCATGGGGTATGGATAAGGTTCTCAGTTCATACCTCAGACTTAGGAGGCCTCCTGACAAAAGTGGGGCTTGAGGAGGTGAGTGAGGAGATGCATCTCTCTCGCCCCCCACCTCCAGAGGCCTTGAGACTGTCCCAATGATGTGGCTACAAGTGAACAGAGATACAGAACTAGGAGCAAAGAGTGTCCAAAATAAATTTGTTTGGATGGAATGAAAGGGCAAGGAAGAGATGAGGACAAGCCCTGGAAGAAAGACAGTGTTGAGCCTACAACACAGAGGTCAACAAAAATGCCTTCCACAATGCTACCTCCCTAAGGAACGAATAGAGAAGCAAATGAACAAGTAATACCTACGTTCAACTTTCACTGTAAAAGTTTCCAAAGCACATAAAGACAAGAATAAATAATAAACAAACAAGCAAACAATATGCATGATCTTACCATGGTGAAGTAACATTATAAATTTATTTTTATTTCCTTCTCATATTTTTAAGTTGTAGCTTAATTTTTTTAATTTAATATTTTATACAGAAATCCAGCATCTTTCACTAGTCTGCCATCTATGAGTTTAGAGAATCATCTGCCAAAATAAAGAAGTTTCTAGTACAGGCTTTGGAAAATATCTCTGTAGTACAATGGTGTTAATGAGTCTCTTTCAGGCACAGGTTTTGGGTGGAGTAGAGCATTCCCTTAGTTTGCCAACCCAGCACAGAGAGCTGCTGTTTGGAGAAAGAAGGTGGCAGATGGAGGAATGTCAGAAAAAGAGTACTGTTCTCGCAGGGCGTGGTGGGAGGGAGCCCAAAGGGCTGTAGCTATTCCATAACGATGGGGTCAGTGCTTCCCAGTTGAGTAATCCCACTAGGAGGATGCTCACTAAGTTACCATTTATCGAGCATCTACTACTAATCTCTGGGCATTGGGGACTGTGCAAATATTTGTCATCCACCTAACACTCTGACAAAATAGGTGTTATCATTTATACTTTACAGATGAGAAAACTGAAGGTCTCAGAGATTAATTTAACAGTCCACAGTTACACAACTGGTAAATGACTGCATGAGGACTACAACTTGGATTTCCAAGAGTGTAGAAGAATATATAGTCTACCTTTTTCTAACATGTGCACAGAGTAGCTATTTTCTACTCTTGTTGCTGACCTCTCTAGGCTAACCCTGTTGCCTCCTGTTGACTAAGGCTGTTTTCAGTTTCTCAAGGGTGACTTGGTAGCATCTCTTCCCTTATTTTGCCCAGGACCTGGCCTTGGTGACTTCCCCAGCTTTCAGTCTCATTTTTTCCAGTGTCATCTTAATTAAGGTCCTAATTAGGACAACGTTTATGAACTGTAAATTCATTTGTATAAAAATGCTTTTCTGGCTCAGCAGATTTGTTGCTATTTTGAAGAAAGTAGAAGAAACAATTATAAGCAGCTGTGGTATAGTGACTAAAGCACTGGTTTTAGTCAGAAAAATCTGTCTGTTAATCCTAGCCCTACCATTTAATAGCCATTTGAACTTGAGAAACTTGTATAAATTCATTGATTCTCAATTTTATAATCTATAGTATGGGGGATATATTAGTCAAAGTAGGTTAACTTCTGTAACTAAAATTTTAGTAGTTTAACACAATAAAAATTTATGTCTTATTTTATAAAACTATTCAACACAAGTGTTCCTGGTCCAGTGGCTCTTCTGAATAGCTCTCCTCCAACCTGTGACTGAGACACTCAGGATCCCTCTGTCTTGTGGCTTCTTCAACCTCCTCCACCCCACAGTCCCCAGAGTCCTCCCCATATGTCTAAAAATTGAGGAAAGGAGAGGGATTGGGAAGGTTTATGTAGTTTTATGGGCCAGGACAGGAAGTGACCCACATCCCTTTTGCCCACATTCCATTGGGCAAAACTCAGTCATATGGCTGTACCAAATTAATTGCAAGGGAAGCTGGGAAATATAGTCCAGCTGTGTGTCCAAGACCAAAAGGAAGTGGTTTACCAAACACCTGGTCAGTCCTTCCAACTATCTGACTTTACAGACAAAACTGTTTTTAGAATTAAATTAGATAAGTAAGTGGTAGTGCTGACAGCAGTGTCTTGTACGTGGTAAGTGTTAAATGTGGTTTGTGCATTGCAAAGAGTGCCTTAGAACAACAAATAATTCAGGAAGAAAATGTAAATTGTGGCTTGTGAGGGCAATTCTCCTTCATGCTTTCTTTTAGAGTGTATTGGGATACGATATGCAGTAAGAAGTAGTTCATTAGTATCGGTAAATACTTCAAAATAAAATAATCCATTATCCCCAGCACCCTTAGAAAAGAGCTCTTAGTCCGACAGAGGGATAGCTACTTTCTAGCTCGGCTACCAGTGCCCCTGGCCTTCTCCATCTTCCTTTGCTGCCTCTCTTCCAGCTAAGTGTACTCCTCTCCCCACCACCATCCTTCACTCACATGCATGAATTTCCCTCATTGAGGGTTACAATGGCACCTGAATCAAGAGAGATAATGGGGAAGGAGTGGATTAAATCAGACAAGATAATTTAGAGGAATAAATAAGGCAACATAGGTCATCCAAAAGAGTATTAAATGGTATTTAGCCTAAAAGAAGTTTCCAGACTAATTCAAGCATATGCAACTGAATATGCAAATCAATCGAACATTGAGTAGAGGGAACACAAATGTAAATGTTTTGTAATGAAGTAAGACTTTGTTTATCCCACATGTTAGGGTCCTTATGTCTTGTCAATCCACTTTGAGTTGCCTGTCCCTCTCCCCCTACCTGATGATGGGATCTGAATTAAGAATAGAAGAAATTCTACCTTCCTTCCTGCATATTTTGGGCATAATAATTTTATTAGAATAAGATTGTTGTTTTTTAAAGACATAATAAGAAGATTATTTCTTTTCCCTTTCACCAATTCAAGCCCTACCTTGGAAAAAAAAACATCAAGAAAAAAACTGTTAACTGATGTATGCTGCTTTTAGAGCTATCCCAGGGGACAGATACATCTCCATTAAGTGTCCAGTTGTTGAGAGCTGCAGTAGGCTCAGTAATGAACTCTGATCTGAAGGCTGGGGGCTGGCTAGGAGGGGGCTCTAATGGTGGCTTAGAAAGCAAGTCCCTCACTGAAGATGTCCAAGAATGGGTCATTAAAAGAGAGGGCTTAGGGACAGGCTGCATAGAGTGATAAATAAGGGTCATTTGAAAGAAAAGACATGACAAGTTAAAGTGAAATAATGAATGTGGCTAAGAACTCAGAGTTTTTGTTCAGCCACAAGCTATTCTTGCTCTGCTTGAGGGAAAGAGGGCTGCAGGGTTCTTCTTCAGAGTGAGAGCACGAAAACGAAGAGGGCCTGGTCTTGGGTGAGTGGGAGGATGAAAGTTTAGGGATTAGCCCAGGAGCTAGAGAAATTCATAGGTATATACCCAAAAGACATGAGAAAATGTTCACAAAAAACACTTGTATCTGAATGTTCACAGCAGCATTATTCATAATAGCCAAAAGGTAGAAGTAAACAATTTTCTATTAATTGATTAAAGAATAAACAAAGTGTGATATGTCCTTGTGATGAAACGTTTGGCCACAAAAAGGAATGAATCCTGATACATGCTACTTTACAACATAAATGAACCTTGAAAATATGCTAAGTGAAAGAAACAAGTCATAAAGGACCACATATTATATGATTCCATTTATGTGAAATGTCCAGAATAGGCAAATTCATAGAGACAGAAAGAAGGTTAGTGGTTGCCAGGAGCTGGTGGGAAATGGAGGGGAGCTCTGGGAGAGGCTTTGGGGTTTCTTTTGAAGGTAATGAAAATATTCTAAAATTGATTGTGGTGATGGTTGCACAACTCTGCATGTAGTAAAAAATCATTAATTTGTGCACTTTAAATGGAAGAGTTGTATAATTTGTGAATTACAGCTCAATAAAAACTCTTACAGAAAAACAAATGTGTATTATGTTGGGTGGTGATAAGTCCTATGAAGAAGAACAGAGCAGCAGCCAGGGTATGCTGTTTAGATAGAGGGCCTCTCCAAGGGATGACATTTAAGTGGAGACAAGAGAGAAGTGAGAAGGTGAGTTCTGCAGATATATTAGGGTGATATGCAAGGCTGAAAAATGAGTTTAAGGCCCGAAGCCACAGAGAGGTTTCAGAGTCCAGGAGCTGTGTGTGAGGAGAGTGGTGTAGTTGAAGCTGATAACGGAGTGGTGGATTGTTAAGAACGAGTCCCAGAGGTAGGCACACAGAATCATGAGGATAAAGGTTGGGAGTTCAGACTTTCTGATGGGAAATGATTGGAGTCTTTGGAGGAAGCAAATGATCCACGTGGATTCACATTTTTAAATTATTCTGATTGTGGGTAGAGAATCATCTACAGGAGGATTGGAATGAGTAGAATGGTGGTAAATCAGTTTTTGGAGGTGGGTAGGGAAAACCCTGGTTTGTAATGTTTGCTTAGTTTAGTGTTGTGTGAGGATGCAGGGCACTTTCCGAGAGCAGGGCCCCTTCCTGGCTTTGGGAACCAATGTAATGGGGTGGAATTTTTTTTTTTCATGGAAAATAAATTCAAATTGGAACCTTATGTCTGGTTCCTCCGAGCCGCAGAGCATGGCTAGAGCATGGCCTATATCAGCCAGATCTGGCCGAAGTCTGCTGACTTTGAGATTAGCTAAACTTTCTCCCTAAGGGCATGCATACCCTTTCCCTGTAAGATTCATTTCTGGTGTTGAGATAGTGAAATACAATGCCCAGGTGTCTGGGCATTGATGAACATGTGTGTGCCTGTATGTGTGTGTGTGTATACGTGCGTGCGTGTGTGCGTGTGTGTGTGTGTGTGTGTGTGTGTGTGTGTGTGTGTGTTTGTAAAATAAGCTTCAGAGTGTTACTTTTGTATTCAGGAGAGCAGATAAATAAATTGAGTACTGGCCCCCTGAGCTCTGACATACTGCTCTCTTCCCAGGAAGTAATCTGTTCTAGCAGCTCAGTGGGTTTGAACCTACTCCATAGCTAGTTAACTTAGTGACTTTCAGCAAGTTACTTGGCTTCTTCTCTGAGGGTTTCAGTTTTCTATTGCTCCATAACAAGGTACATAACACTCAGTGGCTTAAAACAACAATTCATTATTATTGTATCTCATAATTCTGTGATTCAGGAATCTCAAGCAAGTCACAGTAGAAAATTTCTGAATTTGCTCCATGATGTCTGGGGCCTCAGCGTGGATGATTAGAATGACTGAGTGCTGAAGCAGCTAGGGGCTGGTTAGAGATTCTCTCTCAATCCCTCTCTCTCTCTCTCCCCCTCACTTTCTCTCGTGTTTGTGTGTGTGTGTGTGTGTGTGTGTGTGTGTGTGTGTGTGTACTTTTCTCCCTATCTTTGGGTTCAGGGGCCATGACTATTTTGTTCAACATTATATATCTAACATCTAACACAGTACCTGCTATACAGAAGATGCTCAGTAATTATTTGTTGAATAACTGAATAAATTCCTCTCAAGTCTCCAGTATGCATGGGCAAAGACAGCAGGCAAAAACAACAAAAAATAGTGAGTGCATGGAGACAGCTCTCTCAAGGAGCCTTTTTTTGTTCTTTCCCCATTCATCTATAAATACTACTCAATTCACCCTAAAATGGGTGGAGAATTTTATTTATTTTGCAGTTAATACACCTTGAGGAGTTTATTCTCACCTGCACTATTGCCTAGAAAAATATAAACTGCCTGCAGTAATTAAATTGGGCTTTTCAGATTAATAAATTCTGGGTGTAAATAGGAGACACAGAGTACTTTGAGATTTTTAGATGACAAATCAGTTGGAAATACCCTTTACTGTAATCTTTGCCTTCCCATATTTTGGCTATTAGAGTAAGATCTTTCAGCTTCTGCCATTCATCATATCTTTAGATAAGCACTTTCCAATAGAGAATGGTACAGGAATACTTTTGAACAGAGGGAAATGACACCTGGGTGATGGATGTGTTTGCATCCTCATTCTCCCTCTCTGTCTCCCTGTCTCTGTCTCTGTCTTTCTTTCTGTTTCTCTGCCTCTGATCCTGTGTATGCTGTAGCTGGTAGCAAGTGTCCTCAGCACAGCCTCTAAAAATTGAGTCCTAGTCCTGTTGGGAGAGGTGCACAGAGCCCACTCCACATTCAGTGGGAAGGGCCAGGTAGGTGACATCTGAGGTTGCAGTGTAAGACCAGAAGTGGAAGGCTGCCTCATCATGAAGTTGCTGCCACTGTTGCTCTTGGGGGAAAAAATGTAGTTCTTTCTGCCAATCAGATCTTTCCTACCCTCTCCCTTCTTGCAGATGCCCAGAGACTCTCTGAAACGGTATCCAGAATCTGAGAGTTATAAAACTAGGATTATAATTTACCTAAGATCCCAGAGTTCTTGCCTATAAACTTTTCTCTGTGCAAGAGAGGACACTGTGGCCTAGGGAAGTGCAGTGACATGGGCTGAACAGAGAGTGTGCCAGGCCTGAAAGTCTGGCTCCCTGACTCTAACTTTAGTGTTCAAGGCTCTGGATGTGACCATCCTTTATAAACTGAAAAGGATTACAAAAAAGTAAAGTCTTTATTTATGTTATTAGGACCCTGTGTCCCTTGGTCACTTGGATGGGAAGCACAAGTGGAGAGGAAATGGGAGTACATTTGAGAATCTCTCCTCTCTCCAGAGCAGTGACCACTTCTCCTTCTTCTCCCCCGCACCCCCTCTAACCACTCTCTCTCCACACAGCTCCTCTGGCTCCTCACTGTTGTCTTGGATCCAAGCCTGGGTAGAAACAACATGTACATTTCAGAAAAGACAGGGCAGAGGGGAAGGAAGTATAGGAAAGGTGCTTGGCCTATTCAGAAGAAATGGATGAAGAGTGAGAACTCTGAAGAAGTGCAGCAAAATTCCTTACATCACACCTGGTCACCAATCTCCAGGTGTCCTGAAAGTCCAACTCTACGGGGAGCAGAATGCTGGAACCCTTGCCCTTAGCCCAGCACAGCCTAGCATTGTTGCCCCTCTGCAGTCAGAGCCTGGTTGGCCTCTATAAATGGGAAGAAAAGATGTCTTCCTTGCACCAGGCCATTCCAGGCTTCCTGAACTACTGAGAACACTGGGAAGAGAAATGAATATTTTATAAAAGGCCATAAAACATAATTTGTTACTTGGAGTGAATTTGAATCTGTAGTTAAAAAAAGAGAGAAGTTACCATCAGTAGATCAGAAGTTTTGCATTATTTAGGTCCTGCTATTTCATTACATCAGAACCAGAACATTAAAATCACACCCTTTGCTCCTCAGGAAGAGAAGCAGTATGTTGGAGGGCCAATTTAGGCTCACTGGGCAAGGGACAGTGGCTCTCTGCCTGGAGTGTGCTTGTGGGGAGGGTGACTAAGTGCTTTGGATAGAAACAGGCAACCAGCTGCCCCAGCTTCCCTTACTGTTCCCATTTATTTGCATTACATGTGGGGAGAGGAGTGAGTGATTCTAGAGAAGTCTCTTCTTTCTATTGAGATCCTCTCTTACATCCTCCTCCTTTTCTCCAGAACAGCCCCTTCATTCCCCAAGGCTGAGAAGGTAACTCAAGTTTGGAAGAGAAAACAGCCTAAACGTGGACATCAGACATCCATGTTCCAATCTCTGCATCCCAACTGACACAGTGCTTCACAGGGAATGTCTTTGAGACCTTGCCCCACCTGATTTGGAGGACTTGACCTACTCAACAGACAGCCTTCTCTAATTTCTTCTCCTTTCCAACTGCAGGCTTCCCCAAATTCCTGATCCTGGGGAAAAATAAAAATCATTTTACTTTTGATGCAAAGTGATTTAATTTTTTGTTTGTTTGTTTTAAAGCTCTCCTTTACAAACCATATCCTGGGCTTTACCATTCTTAACCATAAAGTCCTTTACTTTATTTTCAGAACTGAAAAATTTAGTACTCCATGAATTCTACATTTAACAAAATCAATAATAGATCTAAACTTTGCAACTACAATTTTTTTTAACTGTGTCAAAGGTTCTGGATCTCTTAGTGACCATATTTAAAGAACTTCTACATCATTCAGTGATGGAAGAGCCAGGAAATGTTTTCTTCATCTTTTTAGAACATACTCTAAAAGTCATGGCTCTTTTTGTTCTTCTGTTCTTGGACTGACTTTGGCACTCCTTCACCTCATGCCTCTTATTTCAGGCAATATCTTCACTTAGATGTGGTTTTCTGTGTTCTGTCCAGCTCTCCTTTCTTCTACTACTCAACTTCTTCCTCTCTCTCTCTCTCTCTCTCTCTCTCTCTCTCTCTCTCTCTCTCTCTCTCTCTCTCTCTCTCTCTCTCTCTCTCTCTCTCATTCAGGTTCACATATGCAGGTATACAGGATTTGTTTTTACTCTATCAGTATCTTTAATAGGATGATGTTTTTGTAGGTGAAGAGAAATTTTGGGGGGTTCTTGCAGTATGCCTTATATTACCTACTTAGTAACCAACACTCTCTACATAGGCCATGTGCTCTCTTCACCTCTTCTTGGTTACTTTACCCTTCTCCCATTTCTCATTGTTACTCATCAACTAACATGATGAGCTCCTGTTATGTGAAGGCTATTGTGCTAGGCCAGGGGGAAAAGATATAACAGACAGAACCCTTGTCCTCATAATAACTGGAATCTGTAGGAAATTGTGCTTCACTCTGATCTGCCACTCACCCTATGAGAGTTTGCTATTTATAAACCCTGAGGTAGAGAAATCATGCTGAACAGGAAGTAAGTGAGCTAGATTCCAATCACTATAGACTAGACCATGGAAAATTCATTACTTATTCTAAAGCCCTATACTGGCACCAGCAAAATAATACAGTTGAGTTAGGTGAAGTGGTGATGTTCACCGTGACTCCTAATGCTTGGCTTTTATGACTTCATTTTCTTGTTAGGTTCTATGGAACAGAAATCTTTCAAAATGTAAGGTTTGGTGAAAAATAAAATTTCATAGTTAAATCTATTGGGAAACATTGGGTTATGTAATGTATCAGAGCTTTGTTTAAAAGCCTTTATTTTTTAAAAAATGTCTATTGTAAATCTCTGAGTCAGAATATCAGATTCCCGAACTCATTTCATTGAGGAGTGTGTGAGTGTGTGTGTGTGTAAATGTCTATTGACATGATGTAAAATAAAAATTGTGTAGAACACAGTTTGGGAATGAGGAACAGAGTGCCTACCACACTAGCTCTGACGTCAAAGCTTCTTGCATTTGAAGCCTGCCCTGGTATTCACTAGTTCTGCAACATCAGAAGTTCACTTCTCTGTGTTTCAGTTTACTCATTTTTATGAAGAAGTTAGGGAAAACTATTACCTCACAACTCTTAAAAAAGTAATTGGAAATAGTAAGCATTCACTAAGAGCTTATAATTAGTTATTACCATATTTAGTTAATATTTATTAGAAGTTAATAAACAAAAGGTACTTGCATTTATCATGAAGATATACCTATGAGAGTTGGCTGTATCAGCTATGACACCAGAATTGGACAACAGGTTTTTGTTACCTTACTGGTACAGAGTTAGGTCAGAAAATGGGCAAGAAAGAACAACAATTCAGACTAATTTAGCATAAACGCACGAGAAAATCTTTACAGAATGATATAGCAGAGGGAGAAGTAAGCAAAAATAAGAACAAAAAAATTGGCCAAAGTTAAGCTTTTGAAATGAATTTTACAATCCATGTTTAATTTTCTTCTCGTAGCCATGGAAAATGACCTCTGTGTTGTGTATATCTTCTAAACAGGAAAGCAAGTAGGTATATTGGTCAGGAGATACTAGGTTATGCTGTAGTGACAAACATTCTATAAATCTCAGTGGGTTATATTAAAACAAATGTTTATTTTTCAGACTATAGCAGCTCCCTGAATAACATTGTTTCATTATAAAGCTGATGAGGTGCAGTAGGAAATTCACTTTTGTTATATCAATCAGCCTGTGGTAAATTGTTTTGTTACACATTGTTTCATTTAAAGCCACAAGACCTAATGATGATGTTGAGTAAGGATTTACTGCACATATCCATGACTGATGTTTCTGGGGCTCTGCTTTATGTCTTTCAATCTGTGTCATAGACTGTTGGAAAGCCACCTATCAAGTGCTGTGGATCATTATGGCAGAGGAAAAGAGTACTGGTATTTGAGTATTGCAGGCCAGATATGACCCATGTCACAAGTCATCAGCTGGAACTAGTCACATGATCCTACTCAACCAATTGTGTACCAGGAAGGACATGTGTCCAGAAGGTAGAAAGCTGGAAATATTTGATAAATAACAACAATGACTACCATCAACTGCAAAATGTGAGACAAAATACACTTACTCACTTCCTAAGGGAGACGACACAAAAGTCCTATCTAGTCCTGGCATCAAGTTGAAATTCTAGGATTTTTAGTGGTGTGAAGTAGTCTTTATGTTAAGGAGTAATATATTCTGCTTTCTATATTAGTTATGAGTGTGGCCCCTCTTAATTCAGAGATCTAGAAAACCAAAAAGACGATTTATCTTTTCTTCTTCCACAACACAACAAGCAATGGTTGATTTGGCATAGGAAAACTTTAATAAATATTCCATCTAAAATTGGGGAAAATGGAGGAAGTACAACAATCACTGGTTTGTAGTGATTCTGAAAACCCACTAAGCAGAATTAGGCCCTCATGTGACTACTTGGGAGGGGCTCCCAGTCCACTGTTCTCTGCCCCCTGGCTTCTCCATCCAGAACGTTCCTTTTTCTCCACTGTCTTCCTTTATCATGCCTGAGATGGGCATTGCAAATGACATCCTCCTCGAGGATTGAGCAGGTTTCTCAATGTGCCTCTTCACCATAAAAATTTAGGGGCCTGGAGGTTGTTTCAAGTCTTGAACATTCATGAAGGATTTAGTCCAGGTCATAGTTCCTTTGGCAGTATGACTGTCTTACATCCTCTTTGGCTTTTTCCTATCTATCCAGGCAGCATCTGTACGTGCCAACAGACAATAACCATACCATGGTCCCTCTTGAGATGAACCCAACAGTAGATAATTTAATTCAATTAGTTTTATTGTGAGAGGTTAAACCTCTAATTTTTTCTGCCCTAAGCCACTTTAAAAATTAAATAATTTTTTTCTAGAAGCTATAATTTTACAACTTTACTTAAGTTTTACTTTAAAACATCATGTTTCATTCAGAGGTATTAGCAGTGGGTATGACTACCCTCTGCTAATTTGTTCCATGAAGCAAGCCTGAATCCTGATCAGCTTTTTTTGCACAGAGGTTGTTTAAATTTTGTTTGTTTCTTATTGGGGATAAGGAACAGATTCCTTTGTCAACCCTGAAAATCCCCATATTTCTGGACTCTCTCATCTATTTTATTTCTGCTTGCTAACTGGCCAATTATTTTCTGAGCTCATTAATATCTAATATTATATTGTCACAGACAGTCAGTAGTAGTCACCATACAATACTAACAATTTGTTTTTGAACCTCTCTCAAGTTATGCATTCTGATGAACAGCCACCAGCATCCTGAGTGATGGTGGCCACTATGGCCAGGGTAAATAAAGCTCTGGAGACATTCACATTAGTAATTATATGTTTTGGTCAAGAAGCGACCCATATCACTTCTGCTTATAATTCATTGGTCAGAAATACTTGCTTGGTCCAACCACAGGTGAATCTAGAGAGTACAATGCCCATGGTCCAGAAAAGTATGGGGCTGGAGACATTTAGAAAACAGCACTGATGACTACTACAGTAGGGGAATGAGATAAAGAAGCAGACTGCAAATTTGTGATACTAAGAAGCTCTCTTGGGATCCTCTCTGAAAGGTGAAGGAGTTTCTTGGCATGATTAGTCATTTCCTAGGGCTGTTGATTTGCATGGCATGGATGTCTAATGGGTTATTTTCTCAATATATAGCTTCACTCAGGTGTAAGCTGTTAGATTTTTCTCCAGTGAATCCTGGAGCAATATCATCACCATCACCACTTTGTAGTTGTATCATCATCATCATCATCATCATCATCATCATCATCATCAAAAACTTTAGCTAAGCAGCTAATTATAAATGATGCTTATCAACAGGATATATATTTTCATTTGTCCTTCTCCTTGTCTACTTTGGTAACAGGAAAAGCTTAGAAGGAGGGAAATGGTAATGGTGCTTCCAAAGACTAAATTAATAGAAGAAACTTTAGGTGTAAGAGTTATTTTATCAAGGGTGGGCAATAGAGGGCAATTAGTTTGCAGAACCAGTGGATACTATTGGCATGAAATTAACCCTAGATGTTCAAGACATTGATTTATTTTTAATGTAATTCTTAGATGACCAACTGTGTGTGTGAGTGTGTGTGTGTGTGTGAGTGTGTGTGTGTGTGTGTGAGTGTGTGTGTGTGTGTGTGTGTGTGTGTGTGTAGATGGAGGGGAACAAAAGGAAAATAGAAAAAAATTGTGTGCAAAATATAGAATTACCCATTATTCTCCCATTTTCCCCAGGATTCAAAGCTTTCTTCCCTCATGTCCTTAGCAGAGAAAAAAAAGAAAAGATTAAAAGGATTCAAAATGACCCAGGAAGAGTGGGGTTGGGGCATGAGAGACACTGTCTTTTGGTCAGAGGAACTTCCACAGGAACTTTGACTGTCCTGAAGAACAGAAGGACTAGGGCAGTGAGCCTTGCCTAGAGGGTGAGACAGTAAGATGAGGGACAGTGTCTGACTCATCAGCCCTGCCTGCAATTGTCGCTGTGTGGTTTGCTTTCTATAGTGGAAAGCTAAAGAGAGGAGTGTTTCTTCTTAGAGAGGGTGTGTGTATACTTGTGCACAGGTGTTTACTCAGTAGGAACTGAGAGAGTTGGCCACTTACCACTGTTTCCTTCCATATGGACAGTGAAAAGAATGATTTCTAGAAATTATTCAGAGAAATGAGGCTAAGTTTATAACCACCATCCTCTCTCCCTACAGGAAAACTAAAAGGATCTCATTGCTGGAGTAGTGACAAGTGTGCACACACGTGTGTGTGTGTGCGCACACACAGAGCAAAGTAAGAAATGTAATAAAAGAAGTGAATAATAGAGTAAAACTACTATTTATATATCTGGAATAAGCACATTTTAATATCCAGGGAAGAGATAAGAATATAAAAGATTATTGAATTATGTGCCACATTATATATGCTCATCTTGGTTGGTACATACATCCACCTTTAGACAATTCCTCCTGACTGGCAACTTTTCTTCCCACCATTGTACTCCTGATTTAATGTAGTTTGTGTTAAGCTGTAAGGTCAGCATAAGCCTGGGAGGATGAGAGTCCTGGGTCTGGTCCCAGTCCTCAATTTCTGACAACCTCTTCTCTTGGTTTTCCTCCTATCTCATGACAACCCCTTGGTTTCCTTTGCTGGCTCCTATTCCTTCTGAACTTGAGCTGTAAATTGTTGAGTCCTGTGAAGGACTTGGTCTTGCTTATGTTTCTCTTCAAGGTTCATGTTCTGTCTCCCTAGAAGACTTTAGTGCCATAGGTTTAAATATTTCTAAATATCTTTAATTCATAAATCATAAATTTCTCTGTCATATTCCACCTGAATAAGCAATCACCTTCTTGATGTCTTCATTTGCATGTCTAATTTGCCTCTTTAGTTTAATTTGTCTAAGAACAAGGTCCTGATGGATTCCAACTTATTTAATCCTTTTTCTCTCCTTTCTCAATAAATGGCACAACCAATCTATCTAGTTGCTCAAAACAAAAACCTAGCATCCATTGGTTACTTCTCATGCCTTATTCATCATCAGTTTCTGCTGATTCTCTCTCCTAAACATCTCTCCAACCTACCTGGCCTCCTCCCCACTTTACCTCTACTCACCCTATCTTTACCCTAGTCCAAGTCACCATCATCTTTCCCCCAGACTACTGCAATTTCCTAGTCTTTCTATTTCTTCTTTTGCCCCTTTGTAATTCATTCTCCTGACAGCCTCTATGCAAGTGATACCATGTCTCTCCTCTGCTTGAGAACCATCACTGACTTCACATCTATTACTGTAAGGTACAACTTGAGCACCTCACCCTGCAACAATGTACCCCTTGCTTATTCTTCAGCCTCATTTGTACATACCTCACCATTGCCCATAGTCACTCTATGGTCTTCTTTATCATCCTTGAATGCTCATGACCTTTCTAGCTCAGGAATTTGGCACTTCTCTGCCCAGAATTCTCTTCTCTTGCTTTTAGCATGGCTGGTTCACTCATCTTTGAAATCTCAGTTGAAATATTATCTTTTCTGAGGGAACTTTCCAAACCACCCTTTTCAAAGTTAAATCTCCAGGTTCATTTCTGACATTGCAACCCATTTTCTCCAAAGCATTTACTGCAATATGTGAATATTTTATTTATTGTTTGTTGTTAAAATTTTCTATCTAGAATATAAAGTATTTATTGCATGAAAATGTGAACTCATAAGAGTGAATATTTTGTTTAGATCACTACTGAATCCCTAACACCTGGCACCATGTTGGCATGCAGTAGCTTCTCAATTAATGCTTGTTAAATGAGTGAATAGCCCCCTACTATCATTGCAAATATCTGAATTTAGATACAAGAAAAATCTGTGCTGTCAGGCAATCATGCTCAGTGAATGCTGAGGAAATGTTGTCTTCTATAGATGGGGTTGTGCCTCTTGTCTTCCTTCACCTGGAACTGGGACTTCTGAAGGTGTGATTTTACTCACTCTTAATATATTCTAGAAAGGCACAGGGCTTTTCTAAAATTAAGGAATGAGCCTCTTTCACAAAAGAACTAAAAACAGAATTCTGATTCATGAATTTGCTAATGGCTTTTCCCTCTAGGGGAACGTCCTATGCACAGTGAAACCTCTCTTGGGTACAACCTTATGCCTGATGTGAAGGTAACCATGGCACATTAGCTCTACTTGGCAGTTTTAACCCAAGGAGTACTCAAATGATGGTTCTCACCACCGTATTAGAGTGTGCGACCTTCTGGCAGAATGTGGGTACCTTCTCATTCTTCCCCAAGATTTGTTTTGAAGATTTACTGGTCTAGTTGATAAACTTGTGGATAAAAATGGCAATAATGAAAACAAATATGCAAATGTACATATTATTATAAATTTTGAAAACAAAGGCAAAAAGAATCATAAGTAACCCATTTGCAACCCAGAAAATAATTACTGATAATTGGACAAGGGTAAAAGAGTGTCTTCTTTGTTATTTGTTGTTGGTTTCCTTTTCTTTCCTCTAAAAATTATTTTTGAATGGAGCAACTTTCATGAAGTCTAAATTGCTTAATTACATAACCTGTAAATAGAAAAACTATCAACTGGATGACTTGGAACACTAGCTTTCTCTCTCTCTCTCTCTCTCTCTCTCTCTCTCTCTCTCTCTCTCTCTCTCTCCCTCCCCCTTCCCTCCCTCTCCCCTCTTTCATTGAAACATGCAAGGTGAGAGGAGGGAGTGGAAACTAACAGTGCAAGCACAGAAAAGAATCAGAGACTATTCCCTGGCAGGTCTGGTAAGGGACAAGATTAGAGAATGAAGACACAGTGAGATGCTAATCTTTCCCCTAGCCACTGCCACCTGACCTTTTCCCTGCATATACAGGTGCCTCAGCTCCCTAATCCTCCACCTCTCTGAGAACGAGTCATTGTGGTTTTAAAACACTCTCTGCATGCAAGGAACTCTTACATGTATCTTGTGGTTTGAGAGTACATTTATGTATCATTCCCATCGTTATCATCAATGAAGCCTTATTAATGACCTAATATACAGAAGAAATGACACAAAAACATCTTGTAGTTGGAGTAGCTATAGACACCCCAAAGGAAGGTAACTGAGGCACAGATAAGCAAGTGTCAACCTTACCTGGAAGTGACAATCTGAAAAGATCAAACCAACTCTCCCCGGCAAAGACCCTAAACCTATCTGATCTAGTGACAAAAGACTATGGCCTCTAGCAGAAATGGAAAAACCATTCTTACCATCTCCCTCCAGGAGTTAGGGAAAGGATCTTTAACAAACTTTGGTTGGTACCCAAATATGGTCAAGTCGGTCTTCTTGTAACATGAACTAGAGCAGTGTCCAGTCTTTCTCATACAGTTGTGAGGACTGAGGGAGAGAGTACAGGTAAAGTACCTGGATTGTGGCTGGTACAAAATAGATGCTCAGCAAACATAGCTATTATTTTTTATCAACACTCTTGCATACCCTTTCCATTCCTTTCTCTTTTCGTGTCTGCACAGTAAGAGGATATTCCCCATGCCTTCCCTGGGAAGCTGGAAGCAAATAAATTCCAGGCTACACTTCCTTGGATTATGATACCTCTGAGATGTCACCATCTTCTGGTTCTTTCTTCACTAGGGCTGCTGCCTAAGTTCCCAGGACTCCTGTGGAAAACTTTTGATGGGAAAGGCAATGGGAGACTTCCTACCACTTTTTATACTATCACTTTGCAGTTCTAGGAGACTTGCAGCCTCACCCCCCGGGTTCACAAAGGGACGTATGGGGTTCTCGGGGACTTACACTGGAGTACAATTTAAATTGGAAGCTCTCAAGACATCTCAAAAATGCTTCCTCTACTTTTCCCTCCTCCCACTGGAGGTTGGAGAAGCTGGCAAATGGGTCTTTGTAAACATGGTTTGATTTTTTTTCATTAAAATTTTGAATGAGTGGAGGTACAGTGCTTTGTGCTGTGTGGTGGTGGTGTTTTCTTATTGATGAAAGGCACTGCGCAGGTCATCTCTGTAAACCGACTGGAGAAAAGCTGATTGCAGGGGAGGAGGGGGTGTGGTATGAGGGTACTGGTGCTCGTTGAGAGGGCCGTGAATGTGAACGTGTGAGGGGGAGAGGCGTGCCCGGAGAGCGCGGGAAAGATTACTGGTGGGGCAAGTGTGTATCTATTTCCACAGCGTCCTGGCTCGCGGCAGCCCCTGGCTGGGCGAGGGGTGTGATGTGGGAGTGGGGTGGGAGGGGGCAGCAGGCGGGGCCTGCCACGTCACTTGGAGAGTGTGTGCTGGGAAGGAAGGGCAGAGCGGAGAGCGGAGCCGCTGCAGCTGCAGCCGCTGCAGCGAAGGCTTGAGCGTTGGGGAGGTGGGTCCCCGCGCCCTGGTGCCGGGGCAGCCCCAGGGCCCTCTCCGAGGCCTGCCGCGCGGCACATAGAGTGGAGTTGGCGGCTGTGGCTCGAGAACGGCGACCTTGGCTAGACCGAGCCCGCGGTGGACGTAGGGCGGAGGCCGAGCCCAGCCAGGAGTCTTTGCGGAGCCGGAGGGAGGCGCATCTGGCTCTTGCTTCGGCACCCGCAGCAGCCGGGGGTCGTGAGCTGTTGGAGAAGCGCAGTGGGAGCTGGGAAGTGCTAACCGGTCCGGACGTGCGTCCCGGAGCCCAGTCTCAGGCACCGAGGGGCGAAGCCGTGCGTCTTTTCGGGCATCCAGTTTCACACGCTCCAGTTTGTGGTTCCAGGTATCCCAGTTAGCTTTAGCACCCAGGTGCGGACAACTGGAGGCGCGGAGCCGGATCCTCTGCTCCCAGGGCACCTCCCCTGATCTAGCTTTGCAGGGGCCAGGTCTTCTTCTGCGCTCTCGGACCCAATCGCAGGTCAGACCGCGAGCTCCAAGAAGCGCGAGCCCCACCCTAAAAAGAGGGCGCAGCCGGGCTCTGGGAAGCGCTGCCGCGCTCGAAAGGTTGTGTCGGGGGCGCCGTCCTAGTGGCAGGGAGCGCACGGCCGAGGGGACATGAGATCGGAGAAATCCCTCACGTTGGCGGCGCCGGGGGAGGTCCGTGGGCCGGAGGGGGAGCAACAGGATGCCGGAGACTTCCCGGAGGCCGGCGCAGCTGGGGGCTGCTGTAGTAGCGAGAGGCTGGTGATCAATATCTCCGGGTTGCGCTTTGAGACACAACTGCGCACCCTGTCGCTGTTTCCCGACACGCTGCTAGGAGACCCAGGCCGCCGTGTCCGCTTCTTCGACCCCCTGAGGAACGAGTACTTCTTCGACCGCAACCGGCCCAGCTTCGACGCCATCCTCTACTACTACCAGTCCGGGGGCCGGCTGCGGAGGCCGGTCAACGTGCCGCTGGACATCTTCCTGGAAGAGATCCGCTTCTACCAGCTGGGCGAAGAGGCCCTGGCAGCCTTCAGGGAGGACGAGGGCTGCCTGCCTGAAGGTGGCGAGGACGAGAAGCCACTGCCTTCCCAGCCCTTCCAGCGCCAGGTGTGGCTTCTCTTCGAGTACCCGGAGAGCTCCGGGCCCGCCAGGGGCATCGCCATCGTCTCCGTATTAGTCATTCTCATCTCCATCGTCATCTTTTGCCTGGAGACCTTGCCCCAGTTCCGTGCAGATGGTCGGGGTGGAAGCAATGGTGGTGGTGTGAACAGAGTCTCCCCCATTTCCAAGGGGAGTCATGAGGAAGAGGAGGATGAAGACGATGCCTATACGTTTCATCCTGGCATCACCCCTGGGAGAGTGGGGGCAGGGGGCTCATCTTCACTGAGTACTCTCGGGGGCTCCTTCTTTACTGACCCCTTTTTTCTGGTGGAGACTCTGTGCATCGTTTGGTTCACCTTTGAGCTCCTGGTGCGCTTCTCTGCCTGTCCCAGTAAACCAGCCTTCTTCCGCAACATCATGAACATCATTGACTTGGTGGCCATTTTCCCCTACTTTATCACCCTGGGCACTGAGCTGGTGCAGCAGCAGGAGCAGCAGTCGGCCAGTGGAGGGGGTGGCCAGAATGGGCAGCAGGCCATGTCCCTGGCCATTCTCAGAGTGATCCGCCTGGTCCGGGTGTTCCGCATCTTCAAGCTCTCCCGCCACTCCAAGGGGCTGCAGATCCTGGGCAAGACCTTGCAGGCCTCCATGCGGGAGCTGGGCCTGCTCATCTTCTTCCTCTTTATTGGAGTCATCCTCTTCTCTAGTGCTGTCTACTTTGCAGAGGCTGATGATGACGATTCGCTCTTTCCCAGCATCCCAGATGCCTTCTGGTGGGCAGTGGTTACAATGACCACTGTAGGTTATGGGGACATGTACCCCATGACAGTGGGGGGCAAGATCGTGGGCTCACTGTGTGCCATCGCTGGGGTCCTCACTATCGCCCTGCCGGTGCCTGTTATTGTGTCCAACTTCAACTACTTCTACCACCGGGAGACAGAGCAAGAGGAACAAGGCCAGTATACCCATGTGACTTGTGGGCAGCCTGCACCGGACCTGAAGGCAGCCGACAATGGACTTGGCAAGCCTGAATTATCCGAGGCCACCCGTGAACGGAGACCCAGCTACCTTCCCACTCCACATCGCTTGTATGCAGAGAAAAGGATGCTCACTGAGGTTTGACCACTGCAGGCAGGGCCTACATGAGAAGGGTGACACCGAGCAAATAATTTCTTAGGCTTCCTTCTCATTCTCCATGAATCTCACCAGAGCTCCAGTTGACTTCCTGACTTCTTTCCCTATACCCAGTGCATGGCATCCAGGACCAAACACCTGGACTGTCAACCTTGTTGCTTGGTCCCTGCAGCGTTCAAGGTTTATCCATCTAAGTGACATTTTTGAAATTCTAATGGTGCCACCCATTCGTGCCCATTTTCTGTTACGTGGATGAGATTTCCGCCTGACCTTCCCTCAAAACTCTTGATTTTTCATGTCTGAGACTTGTAATGTCTATAGGAACAGAGATGTCAACAGTATGGAAACTGGGTCCTGTTCTTTTCCTTTGTGTCCTTTCCTTTGGGACATGTACCTGTCTTAGCTTCTGGCCTGGTAGTAACTGGCAGAAGCTGCTGGACAGATACTGTGCTCATTTTGCTGTTTTCTTCCAGGGCCCTGTCACACCTGCTGGTCTTCCTGCAGAGGACCCTTGGTAGAGCTCTTTTAGGTGCACAGCCTCAAAATATGTTATTCATCTCTAGTCTTGGATGGAATTAGAGAAACGGCAACTAATCTTGGCCATTTGGAGAACATTAGAGTCAGTCCCGAACCAAAGGGGTCAATGGATTCTTCCAGATGTGTTCCGGCACAGTAAACATCAGTCTTTGGTCTACATTTTGTCCTCCCCACTCTGATCCCCTGACTCTCTGTAGCTTCCAGGAAGGTTCTTTCTCAGAGCCAAATACTCTTTTTGTGCAAGTGCCTTCCTGTGCAGAGGGATTGGAAAACGGGAACCACAGAGCCAGGAGAAATGGCTGAATAGAGTCAAGCAACTGGCATGTCCACATAACTGAAGAGAGGTGTCACTTAAACAGATATTGTCACCTAAGTGGGGCAGAGGAATCTTGTTGCAGATGGCAAATTTCTCTCGTCCTTTCGCTCAACCTCTCTAGCCTGCCACCCTTCCTCCTGGGAATTTCATTTAGGATTACAGTTGAAGGCCTTCTAAAATAAACTTCAGCTTAAACCTGCAGACAGGTAAAAGAACACATTGTATGCTAGCGTGGGTTTCTTCCCATCTTGTGGGCAATGTAATAGATGGTTTAGAGTAAGGAAGAAGCATTGTTCCTTTGCTGAAAGCCTCACTGCTAGAGGTGTTTTTTTTTTGTTGTTGTTGTTTGTTTTTTGTTTTTTATGAGTCAAGCAAACATTCACCTGCTCTGCCCCTTGAAGCTGCAACTGACTTGCTGTAACTGGTAAGGCAATGTGGTGGTGTCACCACCTGGACTAAGCCATCTTCTTCCATTGTGAACCTCCTGCCTTCCACCCCACTACCCACTTCCCCTCATTTCTCTCCAGGTAACATTGCCATTTGTTTGTTGCCTCGATAAACTGTGATGTACTGTTCTGAGCTCTTTTGGGTATAGTTCAGAAACTGAGAGGACTGTTAATATGTTTTAAATTATATATATATGCTTTAAGACTCTTTGATGAGAAATTTTTAAAAAAATTATTTTCTCAAAGAGTAACTTATGAGGGATGGCCTTTTGAGGGTTTTGTTGAGAGACACTGTGGCTCTTGTGAGTGCCAGATCTAAATCTGGATTTTGCCACAGCTTTACAGGGTAACTTTATCCGCCACGGTTCCTCTTTGTGCCTCAGTTTCCCCTCCCATTAAAAGGGAACATTAATGTCTTCCCCTCCCTACCTCATGGGGAGTCCAGTAAACTCATCTGGGAAGCTGGGGTTAATGCTATGCAAATATGTGAATTGTAGTAAAACTCCCTTGATTTTTAGTTTACTACCCTGTTTTCCATCGCCCATAGGCAAAGCCTCCCTCCCCCCAGAGTTTCTGCCTTGGATCCAGAGCCCAAGAATAAGCCATTCTGGGTCATTCGCTCCTTAAATTCCTCCTTAGCCTCATGAACTGGGGGCCTCAGACTTTCTCCTTACCCTTCAGAACGGAGGATGCTCTTTAGACAGGTTCAGCGGGACCCTTCCAGGGCCAGAGATCACCTCGATTGGGAGCTTGACTTCTCCAAACCTGAAACACAGTAGGAGGTAGAGGAGTTTGTGATTCAAAACCTGCTTTGAGACCATAAAGTGCTGCTTTTCCAAATCTCTTCAGTTACTCCTGGCTATTGGGGGAAAGGAGAAAGGCCCAGCTGAGGGTAAATGTTGGAACATGTAGGCATGTATCCCTATATATGTGTATGTGATCATCCTCATCACCGTACCTAACAAAACACTTCCTTTTCAAGTCAGAGCATGCCTGAAAGGAAAGAGTTTGTGGAGAGCGGGGCTCTCCAGGGACTCTGGTTGCCATAGCAACCTTGCAGACCGTTCTCTCTATCTTCTGATTTGGGCAGCAAGGGAGAATAGGAGACTGCATATCCCCAGCTTCTAAAGTGGAAACACCGCCCCCCCCCCCCACACACATAATGGGTTAGGGGATAATAGTGCCAGGAGAGGGAACGTGGCCTTTGGAAAATGAGGGGGAAGCAGGTCCCCAAAACTTCAGCCCTGGACCTTTCTTCCTGGTTTCCCCACCCAGTCATTGAAACTGCCTCATCTCACCTCTGATTCTTCAGAAACTTGAATGCTAAGCAACTGCCAGTTAAACCAGTGTGGATACTATCTTTCTCAAAATGACAAGGGGAGCATCGATGGGGACTTGCTCCTTGAGAGGCAACCAGGCTGTGCCTCACAGAGACTCATAATAGTTTTAGTCCAAACTAGTGTCATGGAGTTTTCATCTCCTCAGAGAGAGGCTCCTCTCAGCTCTGATATGGAGAGAAATGATATTCCTTCCCCACAGGGAACAATCTAGCTCCTGGGAGGAATTTCATAGGTGATTCTTCTTAAGACATCAAAAAAAAAAAAACAGAGGCTGTGACCCGACCTAGTTCCTGTGAAGGATTTTGCCAAGTGATCCCTCCCTGACTCTGAGCCTCTGTGTGTGGATTTTGTGCACTGAGCACCAAGAGAACATGCACCCTGTGTTGCCAGGACACCTGGGATTACGATTTCACAGCTGTCAACAAAAGCAGGGCTCAGGCCATCATTACACCTGACTTAAGCCAGCAGGCGCTCCCAAAGGTCTTCCTGGATCTGTCAGGCTCGACAGAGTTGTGGGATATTCCTCCCGCCTGATTATCCCCAATGAGAGAGGGACAGCTGGCCGTCTTTGCATCTGAGGTAGGTTGTACTACTGGGGAATTTCTTTTCAGCTCAGTCCTTTGGGCCATATTAGAACTCAGGGTGGGGAGGGGCAGAGAGAAGGTGGGAGAGCATGCGTTTGGGAGGAATCTGGGTTTGGATTTCCCTTTTCCTCAGCAGCCACTGTGCTCTCTTTCTGTATGTGTTCTTTGACTCCATCTACTTTAATTTCTTTCTTCTCTGTTTCTCTTCCCTTACTGCTGCCTCACCCCACCCTTTCTAATCATCTCCATTTCTCTGCATTTTCCACATCTTTTCATTCTCACTTGCTCTGCATTTTTTCTTCTCATATTTTTTTTTTCTGTCGTTTTAACCTCTTCTTCCTTCTATATGTATCTTTCTACCTTTCTTCCCTCTTCATTTTTTTAGTGGCTGGGAGCACCTATAGAATTTCTGCTGAGGTCATACTTTGAACTCTAGGACTAGCTGTTTGACGAGAAGACTGTTCTCCAGCAGATGGTGTCCCCATTTTGATACCTCGGTACACCATTCTTTCCTACTGTGTTCACCTTTGTGGGGGGAGGTCCTGAATTTATGAAGCAAGATGAGATTGCTACGCATTTAGAAAGATGCCTCTCAGACATTTCCTGAAACTGTAAAGATGAGGGAGGGAGAGAGAGTGAGAGGGAGGGAGAGAGGGAGGGAAGGAGAGAGAGAGAGAGAACCAGAGAGAGAACCAGAACCTAGTGATAAATACCTGCCTATAGCACTGAAATATATTCACATTAAGAACCTCACCATTAAGAAGCTTACAGAAAGGTTCAAGACAAAGGAACAGTAGAAATAGTTAAACAAACAGAAAAGAGGATTTCGGAAGATACAAGATTAGTAAAAGCCTTAACTCAGGGGTGGCCTTCTGACTGCCCTGAGTTCATTCAAAGGTTCTCACAGCACTCAGCTTTCTGTCTGGTGCACTGGAGGCAGAACAAAAGCTAGGACTTAATCCCAGTGGTTCAAGGTAGATTAAGATTCACTGAGTCCATATGAGAGCTGTGCAGTCCTTGCTGGAGGTCATAGAGCATAGGGTAAGTCCCACCTGCATCAAGACATGGGTGGGGAGCTTTTGGGGGGTAATGGAATTTTTAAAAACAGGATTGTGGTGAGAGTTGTACAACTCTATAAATTAACCAAAACGTCATTGATTGTGAAAAAAAGTGGCGCAAGGTTAATAACTGTCACATCTTGGCTGGGAAAATGGTTTGGTTTATAAATCTAGAAGTTTAGCATCTCTCGAGATGAACCAGACTAAATGTCCAGGATGGAATGACAGGTTTTTTCTTCTGCCACATGGGGACACTTTAGAGCCTTTCATGCAGTTGCTTCTTGTTACTCGTGTACAGTGCCAAGTGTACTGGAGGTGCAATCAAACCATGGTGAATTTGTATATTTATTTGTTCGTTTGGTTTGTTTGCTCTAAAGATAGGTCAAAACATTTTTGGTAAATGCAGGGCATAATTAGCATATATTGAACTACAATTAGTATATTGGACATTCTTTATTTCGTGGGACTAGGGTAGTAAACTTGCCCGAGGGACTTATATTTTGCGGGCAAAACAGCAATAACAACAACAACAATAACAAAACCTACAAACAAACCAAAAATCCCCTCATAATCTCTGTACCTGTAAACACAGAATTACTTAAGAAATTTTACGGGAGTCAGATTTATTCTCCTGCCTCCGCACATGCTTCTCTCTGAAGCAGTCATTAACCCTTAACAGCCTGCTTGCTGAAGGGGTCACAGCAGTCTTTGGTGCTCTGGATAAACAGAAGAAGTGGAAGCCTTCAGTTAGCTCCCTCTTCTCCATGGTTGCTCATCAGACTTTGTTCTCCTCTTGCTCTTATTTGCCTTTCACTTGCTAATCCCTTCCTTCTTTGCCCTGGGTGCTTTTCTTCACATGACACCTTCCAGTCCTGCTGCTTATCTTTCTTCTCTCCACTGGCTGAGCCCTCGCGTTTGGCAGTATTTCTGTCCCCCTTGAATCTCTATGTAAATGCGAAGTATTCCCAGAGAATATTGTCCTCCTGGGACAGTTTGGCTGGGACTGGTATCCCGGCTCTGATTGGTTTTGTCTGTGCATTTTTGCCCCAGGAAGCAAAGTGTCTAGTTCTATTTTGTCAAGGTACTTAGGGGAAGAAAAGAAATCCATTCTTTAAACTGTGGGATTTCCTCTCTCCATCCCACCTTATACCTTGCTGCTTCCTGTTGCACAAATGTCTCCTGGCAGAATCAGGCCTGGAGCTTGGGTGGGGCTTTAACAGGAGAGGGAGCTACCTAGATTCAGGCCACTGGGAATAACTACAGATGGGCTCTTGGTTCTCCCGTTACTGCACCTCCCAATGAACCGCTTTCCTCTCCTGGACACGAGATCTCTGTGGGTTTGGAGACTGTCATGTCTTTCACATCCCTTTGCTCTGAACTCCCAGAGAAAGGAGTTCACCCTGCCCCTTCATTCCTTCTTGGTCTTCATCCCCTTGGTACCCTGAAGGGAGAGCTGCTTTTGAAAGGTGATCCAAACAGTACAGTGATTCCCTCGTTTCCAGAACAAAAGAGAAAGGAGCCTGTCCTATAGTCAGTATCATTAATAATGGTCTCATTTTGGTTATCACTTAACCTATTTGGGGCCTAGCCCTGGTGGGGTTTATGACGAAAAAAGATTATTTTTTCAACACAACTCCAATCTCATCATTGTTACTATGAAGAGGATTTTCCCTTAGTCTGTCACAGGCTCCAGCAGACATTGCCCGCCCCTAACAAACATCTTGGAACCTTAAGCAGTCTCAGCTGCAGGCTGCAGGGAGCATGGACAGACCCCGGCTCTTTGGCGAGAGCAGAGCCGACATTTCAGAAGGAAATTGCAGCCACGCAGTCTGCTGGCGCTGCTATTTTTGACATGCTTGCTGTTCTCTCAGTCTTGACAACCGCTGTCTCCAAGAGACAGACAAACTCGCTCTTGGCAGCAGAGACACTTTGCTTTGAAAAAGAACATAGGAAGACAGTCCTGTGACTGGGAGGGCCGGAGGATGTGCCATTCCATTTCTCTCCTCCAGGAAGCCTGGCACCTGGCTAGCAGGGTTGTAGATTTAAGGCTTGAGGTGCTATTCTCGGCCCAGTGAATTCTCACTCTGTTCTCATCCTCCCCAGTGGGAGTAGTCCTAACAAGAATGAGAAGGCACCATTCATTTAAAATGTGTTCAGTGCTTTCAAATATTGTATCATAAAACAGAGAGGTTAGGAGATGGACTTTGGGACCAGATTTTCTGGGTTCAGATCCCATTTCTGCCGATTATCTGCTGGATGACATCGAGCAAGTTCTGAAACTGCACTGTGCTTCAGTTTCCCTCTCTGTCATGTGTGGGGGATATTAAGAGTACCAATTTCATAAAGCTGTTTTGAGGATTAAATGAGTTAAAATTAATATATGTACACTGTTTATGTAATGCTGTATAACAATATATATGTAGTATAATATGTAACAATATGTAAGCACTATACAGAGATTGGCTGTTGTTATCGTTATTATTCCCCTACAACAACCAAATGAGGTAGGTAATTTAGGCATTGTTTTCCTCTTTGGCAAATAAGACAGTTGAGGCTCCGAATGAAGGATAGAAAGGGCAGGCTCACTATGTGTATGGTCCATTGTCCTCAGGAGAGAGATAATAGAACAGAATGCAGCGAGGTTCTGATTGGTACTAAGCAAGAAGACAGATGGGATTCATGGTTTCTAAAAGTGTATATGAGCTTTTATTTACATGCTAGTTTATCTCTGATGGAAAACCAGCAGGTGTCCTATGCTTTCTTCCCTATGGGGCTCTGAAAGCACATAGCTATATATACATCTGTCTGTAGAGCCTTTCCTCATTACCAGCACTGTCTCCTCAACCTAACGTTTTAACATTCCCAGGGGTTGGCACTCCATTAGAGCTTTCCTCACACATTTCTTCACATCTTCCTCTTTAGGACAAATGCAAGGCTTCACAGTCGGTCATGGGGACATAACCCATAAACCAGACCACTACTCAGAGTTTTTGTACACTGATCCAGTGGCTTTCAAAATCACACCTCCTCTGGTCCCCATTCTCAGCATCCCGCTCTGTTCCCTGGCTACCTTTACATCTCACTTCAGCCTTCCCTCCTCACTTTGCAGGTGGGGACTACCCTGTGACATTTCTTGGATGTGTTCCAGCTTCCCATTCTTTCTTTCAGGTGGAGGAGACAGTAGATCCTAGATTGAGAAGAAGCCTGTTCCCCTTATTTCTGTTGGTGTCCCTTTTCCACTGTGACTAGAGAGCGTTTGTCTCAGCTCTTATTGGGGGGGACCCTACTCAGGCCAGAATGCTCTACACTCCCTCAGCTCATCCCCACAGCCACTGTAGCTTTCCAGGGAGGATCTAGCCCAGTGAGCCTGCCCTCTCTAGCCTCAATTCAGAGCTTCTTGTCTTACTTGCCTTAGGAAATGGGTCTGCATCATTGTTTATTGGCTGCACCTCATTTAACCTCTCCAAGCTTTAGCTCCGTCATTTGCAAAATAAAGAAACTAATTCCGTTTGCTTTTTGTAAGCCTGGGAGGCTCCAACAAGAGTTTAATGAGAAATAAGCCCTCAACAGAGCAGGCTCTTAGCTAGGCCAGGCAACTGAGGGGGCTCAGTGAAACTGAAGAGCCATCTGGGTGGGGCTGGGACCACCTGCATTCTCAAAGATAGCAGGGTTCCTGCAACTTTAGTTTTGTTCTCTGAAATGAAATAGGACATGAAAAATTAACTTGGGATAGCTAGCTATTTTACCAGAAGGCCCTTTGCCTAGAGGATTCATAGCAGAATCTCTTTAAATAATTGCACATAAGATGTGATGTAATATATAGAAATGTAACCTGAATATATCTTGTAAGAACAGGATAGATATACTGATAGTATTTTTTTTTCAACAGTTAGTTTGCAAATAAAGTAGTATAAGGAATATTACTCGTTCCCGCGAGCACCAGCGTACTGTGAAGGCCAGTACCAAGGGTCACAGAGGGACAGAACTTGGAGGCTGGAAGGGGCTGTAGACGTCTCCTTCATGAAGAAGGGAACTGCTGCCAAGAAGTGGAATGACTAGCCCACGATCACACAGGCAGTTAGGGGCAGAGCCAGGACTTTGTTTTCCGACTTCAACATCGGTATGTTTTTCCATGGAAAACAGAAACCCAAGCATTATTTAATCATTTTTTAAAACCAACTTTATTCTTTTGCTACCTAACCAAACTCCTTAGCTGAGCTGCCCATAGGAAATGGGATTTGTGCTTTTTACGCTCCCACTCCTGCTCCTGACAGTCCAGGGTACGAAGACAGTAGGTCTAGCTAGAGAAATCCTTAATTAGATATCCAGCTCCTGGATTTTTAAGAAAGGCTTAATACTTGTTAATTTAGTGAGTACCAGAGGTATTTTGCGCTGGGCAAAGAGAGGCTTGCGGACAGGCTTTGGCCTGGGCAACTATGCCCTGGGCTTCTATTCTCACTGAGTAAGAGTTTCTTTAGCCCTTCACGGCTTTACTCTTTCTGCTGAATGTAGTTACTGGGCTGTAGGAAACTGTCATAGGTTGGAAACCAGGAAAGCAGGGAGTTACTTGAGTCGTCTGTATTTTATAGAGGCAGGAAGGAGTGCAGAAAGCTAACATCTTACCCACAAGTGCCGACCTCCAACGCCCTGGGAAACAGAGTCATCTTCCAGACTTTCCTCTGCACTTTGTTGTCCTGGTAGAGAAAGAAGTTACTGTTGGGTTACAGATCTCTTTTGTAAATCACAGAACTAGAGTCAGGGAGAACAGTTTCCAGAAGCCATGGTAGCTGGGCTGGAAATCAGACAAGTGCTGCCTACCTCTTGGAGGCAATCTGGCATTGCTGGAAAGAGAGAAATCTGGCACACTGGGGCAAATAGCCTTGTAGAACTGCTCTCTGTACTCAGAAATGGGGTCCCCTTTTCCCCGAAGCAGCATGCACATGTGTGGGTGGGGAGCTGAGGTCCTCACCCACACCCAGCAGACTTCGTTCCTGGCAGTCACCCCCTACCCCCGCTCATATGGAAGTGTGTTTGTTTTTTGTTTTATTTTAATTTTTCCTGCATCTACAACCCCCTGGTTCATGGTTTTTTACATGCCTGTAGAATTCCAGATAGCGACCACAGAGCTCCTAGGCTAAAACTGTGCAGGTACACCTGACAACAGGTCCTAAATCAGTGATTTCTGGGGCAAATATGAGGCAATGTCAAGAACTACTGGATGCAACAATTTATTTCAATAAAACTGGAAAAACATACAGTAGATATTGGAAGATTTCACATGAAGTGCTGGATTTTTGGTTTCTCTTAAAAAACTAAAGGCCTGGTCTTCTTGTCAACTTTCTAACATCAGCAGGAGCTGAGTGCAGCCACCCTTTCATTAGGGAGTGTGTTTTCTTTTGCCCAGTGCCCACTGAGGCTGGAGTCATCTGTCATTTTCATCATGCCCACAGTGGTGTTTCACACTTATAGTGGGGAAACACTTCCCCCTGGATGCCTTCTACCACAGGTTACAAAATTAAAGACCAAAGAATGCCATGTTGAGGGAAACTACCCCTAGCCCCCAACATCTGGTGACCCCGTGGACACTGGTGCCTGGGACTGCCCTCGAAGGCTTCCTGTATGATCTCATTTGACTGAGTCACTGTAGACTATTAAAGGTGTGGAAGTAGGTGTAGTTGTTAGATAGTGAGAGCAGAAGTGAGGGCTGGCAGCCTGGGGAGGAGGCAGTCACAACTCCAGATGAGAGACAGAATTGTGCAGTTGCATGGAGAGCGGGGACCTTGCAGGAATCAAGGACATGCTATGTTCTCTGTCCAGTGAAGAAGGCAGGGAGACATATGAAGATTCAATTATGGATTTCCATCTAAAATGATTAAAATGAGAAAAAAGCAAACTTTGGTGTTTTCGTATTTTTGATTTGAGGATGAGCTCCTACTTCTGTGGTGCCAGGAAATGGGCCATCGCTTTGTTTCTGAGGGTGGGGATTGGAGAGAGTAAAGAGTGAGGATCCATAAGTGGGATTGAGTGGCTTTCCTGGGCGATGATCACCCAGACATGGGCTCTCTGCATCTGTGTGACACCAGGGCCCCATGGTCATCTCAGATCCTTTCTTGCCTCATTTTCTAGGTTCTCTTCAGTTGGTTTCAGCAATCAGGTTGACTCTCCTGTCTGTGAAGTTTATTGGTCAAAAGTTAAGAGACTGTAGAGTTGGAGCCGTGTCCAGCATTATTACTTGTAAATTCACTAAAATATTTCAGGACCAGAATTCAAGAGGGGAGTTTCATAGCGTTTGGGTCTAGAGTCAATTCAAATAAATTTTGCACTGGTTACCCCTCACTGGAGACAACTTTCACTTCTGAAAATCCAAAGTAAGAGGCTTTTATAACTCCAATTTGCCCTTTTCAGAAGTGTAATAAAATTAAATTAGGTTGGGCTTAAAGGAAATCCATCACGGACTTTACATCTTAACACCTGTGCCTAACTTTTCGCATTAAGTGCACTTCTAAAAGTTGTTCTTGACATCAGTGTGTGTGTATAAAATTAATAATAAAATCATTTACCTATTAGAGGTGATTTTTAATAAAAGGGGACTTTCATGTTTAAAATTTTACAGTAAACTTAAAAGAAAGTATATAGTCTAGAGAAAAATAAACTTGTTTATGGCACACTTCATACAATAATAATTCCTCCAATGGAAGGGAAAAGAATGCTATGGTATTAAGAAATGATGGGGATTACTGATCAGATTTGACAAAGAAAGAGGCTTTTTATTCATTGGAGGAACTAAGGGATTTTTTCCCCAAATGTATGTTCAAGCGGGAACACTAAGAAACTCTAGTATCATTTTTTCTTTTTTTCTTACTGCATTTTGACTCTCTGGGTAATGAATTTTCACTCCTTGGTGAGCCTTGCCTTTCTATCATTCCTGCCTATCGCCATGTCAGGTGAGGTGGGATGAGAGAAATGAATACACAGTTCTGAGTCCTTTGTTTCTGTTAACCACGTCTAGGAAGGGGTGATGGAGGCTCACCTAGGAGTCAGCGCCCAGTGCTGCCACCCTTACTGTGTAACTGTGTGGCCCTGGAAACTTTGGGATCCTCTCTGAGCCTTGTTTTTTTTCTCTGTAAAATCAGGTCATTAATATAATGTCCCTTGTGGTGGCTGGTGGATTTAATGAGATAATAATGCTAACCAGGGTGCGTCACAGGGCCTGGCATGTAGTCTAGGCATCCAATAAAAGTGAGTTATTATTTCCATGGTATCTCTTTTTTGCCTCCTTCAACGGGGTACTAAGGCATAGGCAAGTTCCTCTGAAAATTGCCCAACCTTTAAGAATAGTTGAAACCATTCAAAGCTCTTCTAAACCAAAGTCTTTGGGGAAATATATATGCAACAGTTTCTCTCCCTTTGTAGGTTTGTATTTCTTAACCTAACATGGAGCATGATTCAGCTATTCAATCATCAAAGATTTAGCCTTACCAAAGGTGACTCATGCAAAGGGGTTTAACACTCTTTTAGACTGAAAGCTGCTTCATGCTGAGGGGGAAAAAAAAACAGCAGAGGAGAAGATATAGGAATTCTGACAAATTCCTATAAAAAGAATATAAGCAATGAAATGACTTGTTCATTCAAAATCCCTGGGAGCAGTGAGAATTTCCAACACACTTAGGAATTAATTGAGAAGTTGAATAAGTGAGTGTGGAAAGACCATGCAGCTCAGCCTTTGACCTGCCTGACCTCTGGGAGAATGAGCTGTGAGAAGACCTAGGTGGAGTGCTTCGTCTAGTGCCCAGCAGGCTCATAAATGTCCCTTTTGGGATGTGTTTGGGGTGACTGTTCTTCTCTGGAGTTATAATACAAGTCAGTGAAAAATATGACTTATTTTACAGATTTCCTTACAGACAACATTTCAGGAATGTATTTAATTTGCAGGGAGGTCAGCTGAACTTATGTGATGTGTAAGAATAAGACAAAACGATGTGGAATAATTGAACTAGAAGAGGCTTCTGAAAGTCACGTAATCCATTACTCTGCCCCACATTAGAAAAAGTTTCTAACTACCCAGGTCTATTCTGTCTGAAACATCCCCAGAGAGACAGAGAGTCCATAACCTAGATTCCTTCGAGCTATTTGTGTTTGAGCTTCACAGCCTTTGTTGTCAGGATGTTTTTCTTTTTCCTGTCTTTGTTACACATCTCCTGCTGAATTTTAAAAACTTCCTTCCTCCTAGTTTGTCCTCTCCTGAAACGGCTACTCAGCGGATCACATAACCTAGCATGATTCCTTATGCCCACATTCCTCAGTGCGATCTGCAGAGTGCTAGTCCTATGTGATCTTCCCATGGAAAAAGAACCCCCCAGCCACTGCATTGCAGAAACACTGCCACTTAGAGATGCACAGTGTATATGACTATTAAACTAAAGGCACTGAAAAGTCTCTCAGCAAATAAACCTATTTTGTTTCTTTAACCTTTTTTGGGGTAGTTCTATTCAAATCCCACAAAAACTTTAGTAATCTAAGGGATACATTTTGAGAAACTCTAAGAGGTCTCAAAATCCTTGTGATGAATTTGAGCCATGGAACCTCAGCTTTTAAAGGCTTTTTTTTTTTCAAATTGACCGTTTTTGTGGCTTTTCATCACCCTTCTTGAGTTGTACAGAGACATGTAGAATCAGTGTTTTGACAAGGCTCTGGGTAATGTGCCAGAAGACATCCTCTCCCCTCTTGCCCTTCAAAGCCTTCATAATATAAGACTTCGGGGAAAAAATTGTAGGAGTTAGTTTTATTGTTAGATTTAGAGTTTCTGTTCTACTTTGCTAGCAAATGTCCACACTTCAGACATACTTTTCCAGATGGAGGACTTACCTATGGTGTTCCCTTACAATGTCTAGCAATCCAATTTTCATGCATGTTGTTAACCAGATAAAAGATGATAACATGCATTCCTACTCATGAGTACTTTTCTAAACTAAACCGGACCTTTTAATGAAAACATTCAAGCATACTTTTTCTAATGACCATATTTCTAAAATCTTATTCACAATATGAGCAGGACACAAAGAAACACTATCAGTGAACTATAAGTAACCAGATTTTCCAGTTTTCTTTCTCATTTTCCTACTTACTGTTTTCAAGTGTGACATACTTTCTCTCTCCCCAAATACTTCAGGCACTGGCGCATCCCAGTTGGATCTGGTCCCTCCAGTGCTGGGACTTAAGGCCTCTGGGGAGCTCTTTCTGCTATGTACTCTTTGCACTGCTGAGGACCTTTACCTTTGACTCTTCTTTGCTCACCCCAGGAAGGGCCTGATGATCTTGTCTCCTCTTTCCTTACCTGTCCAGGACTTAGTTCTTTCTCTGATGGTTTTCCTTCTGTGCTCAAAGGTGAAAAGAGAGAGGACATAGCTGTCCTTGATCTGTCGTTGCTTTTGCACCTGCTCATTTCCTGGACACCTTGGGCTTGGGAGGAGTTTCTGATACCAATTGCTTCTTTCATCATTAAATACACTAAAAGAACATGTGGACTATGGGGAAGGTGGGAGGGAATAGCATCTAATTCTGGGTCTGTCACTAACCTGCTCTGTGACCCTGAGCAATTTGCTTGCCTGGCACTCAGCAGGTGTTAGCTATTAGTATTATTCTCTGGCTTAGCGTCTTTATCTGTGAAGTGTGATGGGTGGATCGGACAATTTTTGAATTTTTGCTTGAATATTTCATGGATGTTCTGCTTATTCATTAAAAGCACAGCTGGTTCCTTTGATAACTTGGCAAACTTGATTGCTTGGCTTTGCCACCAGAATGATCTTTTAAAAAGAGTTAGAGTTACTAAAATTTCAACTTTATATAGAATCACTGAATTTCAGAGCTTGTCTACTCCAGCCTCTTGTTTTACAGACAAAAATCAGAACTTAACACTTAAAAATATACTGAACAGTTTGTAATAAAGTTTTGAAAGAGATATAATCATTTTTATGTAATAGCAAATATGATAAATTTCTCTTTTTTTCTCTTACTTTTTCTCCCTTTCTCCTTCCTGCCTGCCTGCCTTCTTATTTCTCTTAGATGAGGTCTATCTTAGTTATTAAAGTGATTCCAGATCTTTTTTTTTTTTAATTTGCAAAATAAACATTCCTCGGTTTGGGCTGTGTCAGCACCTTGGCATTATAACTGGAAAAATGTTGGGCACAGAAACGAAAGGGGCTTCTATATTAAGAAGAAGCAGGAGAATGCAAACCCACTGGGGTGCTAACCAATGTTTGTTGGTTCTCTGGCTCCCTGCTTGCAAAGGAGTCTGTTTTAAAATAAAGGAAAGAAAGGAACTGAGGAAAGATGAAGGAAAGAAAAGTTAGTACAATTCTTTGGTATCCTCAGACAGAGTAGAAGTTGGCTCTTTCCATTTCTGGGAAAGGGCAGCAACCTCCAGAACAAGTGTTGGGTTGTATTCTGGGACCATCTCATGGCTCCATGCAGTGGCCCTGGACAGAAAGCTCTTGGCTAGATAGAGAGTGTCCAGCTCAGCCCTTCCAGCTCAGCCTTGGGAGCTGGCCCTGTGCATCGGGTTTCCTCTGAGGGGTCCCAGTCCTAAACAGCTGCACTAGGTCTGGGTGTTTTTTGGTGTTTGATCATCCCCCTCATCCACTTAGCTTCCCTTCCTACCGCAAGGCAGGCTGATGGAACAGCAGAACCCTGGACAGTGATAGAGAGCCTGTGGGGGCTCCTAACGCGTTGTTTGGCCTTGAGCAAATTGCTTGAACAAACATTTTATTTTCTGATTTTAAAAGTAGTATCTGCTTATTATGGAAAATTAGCTCACTTTGAAAAAGTATAAGGAAGAGAATAAAAGTCCCCACCATCTCACAACCAGAGACATCCAGCATTAACATTTTCTTGAGTTTTTCTTCCTGACTAGCCCTGTCTTAGTTTGTATCTATATCTCTATCGTGATCACATTTCATTTCATTTAAACAACTTCATATTACGTCACTAATTTCCTCATGCAATTATTACATAACCATCGTACAAACGCACCGTTATTTTAGTAACCCACCCTCATTGTTGGACATTCAGTTTGTTCTTCAAAATGATGCTGCAGTGACCATTGTTAGCATAGGTACTTGTTCACATTTGTAACTATTTCCTTAGGTTGTATTGCTACAAGAGTCAAGAAGTATGAATGAATGGAGCAAATCATTTTCTAGACCTCATCTTCCTCACCCATAATAAAATAACAACAGAAACCACGATAATTAAGAGCAACAAACATTTCTCAGCGTATTGTATGCCAGGCACGTTCCTAGGAGCTTTACATGTACTAACTCATTTAATCTTAGCAGCCCTGTTAGTATTTTCATTTCACATGGAAGTCATACAGCCAAAAAGTAGGGTGGTGGGATTTCAATCCAGGTAGTATAGTGTCCGAGTCCTTGCTCTTAACTTCAGTGCTAACACTGCTTCTGTGAGAGAAAAGAACTACAGGGAACACAATCCATAGGGTACCTTTTGGTCCTAACATTATCTGCATTCTTCAATTCTGTATTAGCGGCTGCCGGGTATGAGTTCACCAGCTCCTGCAATCCTCCTCATCTCCCTATTTGTGTGTTTGATGAGGTTGGGATCTCCGTATGTGAGTGTGTGTGTGTGTGTGTGTGTGTGTGTGTGTGTGTGTGTGTATGATCTTATGAATGGAACAGAGTCAGCAGAGAGAGTGTGAAGCAGGAAAGCCCAGACAATCCATTGACAAAACAATAAAACACTAGTAATCTGTGCTAGTTGTTGTAGATGACTCATCATGGTTTCTTTTTTTATTTTAAGGTTCTCAGCCTTTTGGCTGAGAAATTTGTCATTATAATAATTGGACTGTAGCCTGGTAGAGCAAGAATGGGATCGATGTGGCCATTAGCGCAGCCCTGTCCCAGAAGCACATGTCAGCATGTGTTTTCCGAGGACATGTCCCCTCCCTAAGCCGCTCTGCCTGTGCTGTTAAGAGCATTGCTAAGCACTACTGTTCATCCTATAGAGGAGAATATCAACAGACTCATCACTGGAATGGTATGTACATGCTGTTTTTATTGTTTGCTCAATACAGAGATCACCAGGCCTCCTTGAAACTCTGATTCAGTAGATCTGAGAAAAGCTAAGGACCTGCTTTTCAAAAATGTGCTCCAAGTAATTATTTTCAGGAAGTTTAGGGATGTCTAGGCAGTGGGCTTCATCTTCACCTGGAAAGCATTTTTTTAAAAGTACCATTTCCTGCCCCCTCTGCTGTTTTATCTCTCTCCTCCAATTTGAGTGATTGATTAAGGGTGGGGTCTAGGTAACATATTTTTAAAAGAGCTTCTCAAGATGTTTTATTGTGCAGAGTTGGGAACCTCCAGTCTAAGGAATTCTGGCAATAATAATTTGACACCTTTATATTTAAGTGCACTTCACATTTTACAAACCTTTTCCACAATTGAACATCATAATGATCTAAGGTTGGTAGAGCAGGCATTACGATGATTGCCCTTGGCCCAGAGAGGTCGACTGGGTCGCCCAAGGTTGCACAGCTTTTTCCTCAGTCAGCAGCAACTGTTCTCTGCCCATCTCAGACCAGTCCTTTGGGAAAGGGCAGCCTCTCATTCCCTGAAGACCTTCCAGGATGAAATCATCTTAGCCTCCATCCGCTGCCTCTTCTAGTGTTGACTCTCAAGAAGGCCTTTCCTTTCATTCTCATCCACATTCCTTCTACTGCAGCCCCTCCACTTCCTCACAGAGCCCCTTGTGAAATGTCTCCCAAACTCCATCCCACTTAGCAGTTAGGTAATGACACTGAGGGACAGAAGGCCTGGGGACCAAGACAGGGCACAACACCCACAGCAGTCTGACCGTTAGCCAGCCCTTCATTGCTGGTACTCTGCAGAAAGCACAGTGCATTGCAGGAGCAAGGAGGGCCACCTCCAACAGCAGCTGTCCAGGACAAAGTTCCAATCTTCCCATCTGTCACCTTCTATCCCGAATGAATTCTCACATTCACCACCAAAGCTGCTCTCCCCTGCACTCACTCCCCATCCCACCCTGACCCCGAATAGCCTTAAAGCCCACCTGAGTCCTTCCTGTGAGGCCGCTTTGAGGGCTGGAGGCCCCTGAAGTGGTGAATCCCCGTTCTGGATATCTGGAATGGATTTGAGCTTAACAAGGCAGACCAGAGATCGTAAAACATAACCAGGTCACTGCATGTGTCCCTCCACCATCCTTCACCAGCAACCAATTATTGGCTCGAACTTTCTCCTGACTTAAATCAATGACTCTGTTTCCCTTTACTCTTCCTCTCTTTGTTCAAACCTTTTTCCCTCGCATAGGCTGTGTCCTGGAGAGGCTCCTGACTGCAGGCTCTCTGTCAGAATCTTGCAGCCTCTCTCCCTGGGATGCTGGGAGGAGGGATGGGAGGAGGCGGGGTTTTGCCTTATAGGCAATGCAGGCAGCAATTCAGGCAGCAAAGCTATATTGGAGAGAAGAGTGCAAAGCCTGATTCCCCTCACTTCCCTTGTTTACCCATTCAGCAGCATATAACTGAGACAAGCCACCACGAGCAGATTCCTGCGGCAATATTATTCTTCGCTTCTCCCAGGGCACGCTCACTGTGTGTTGTTAATTGATTTGGTGCGTCCTGTGGAGGGTCAATCAATATCCTCAATGACTTTGATCCCCCAGAACTGACTTTCAAGAAAGGTACCTTCTTTGCTAGTGAGGCTGCCTTGCCGCCCCCCCCCCCACCCCATGGCTTTTCTGCCAAATACGAAGATTTGAAAGGAGGGGAGAGGGAGATGGGACTGACAGGCTCTCCTTTCTCAAAGCAAAGGAGGCAGTGCTATAGTTTTTTCCATGATCCAGAATGGTTAGCTTGGTGAATCTTTACCATTTCGGTTGGATGTTATAAGATAGAATGGTTATCAGAGGGTCCCAGAATTCTTCACAGTTACCCCCTTAACTCCTCTGTCACCCACAACACTGAGCCTCCAGCAGCCAAGTTGGTACTGTCTGACCCTGCCCCTGATGTGATAGTTTGGAGGATGGTTGAACCTGAGCCAATATGAGTCTCATTCCTAGAAGCCCTCACTTAGGACAAAGATTCTGGTTCAGTCTAGGCTAGTCTCTCTATGGAAAAGATGGAAAATCTCCCAGCTGTGGGAGCTGAAAAGGGTCTGATCCATCATTAAGTTTCACTTTCTCGTTTTATAAGTGAAAAATAATTGCGGTCCCGAGAAATTACTTGACTGGCCCAGGACCATGTCGCTGCCATGACTACTTTATAAAAGAGCTGGAGTCTAAAGTGTTAATTCACTTTCTTGGCTAGGATGGGGTGCCTCTACAATAGTTGCCTAGGAAAGCTTGCATTAAGCTCAGACTCTGAGGAAATCACAGTAGCCAGGCACTGCATGGAGGCTTCCTGGGGAGAGAGAGCACAGACTTTAGTGTCAGAATGACTTAGGTTTAAATCCTGCCTCTCCCACTCACTTCTGCTGAGCCCTTAGGCACCTTCCTTACTCTCCTGAGTTCTGGTTCTCCTCAACTATAAAATGGGGATCATTATGTTCATCACACAGAAATACTGTGAGCGTTTTCTAATGAGGATAAAATATGCTTAGCACGTAATCATTGCTCAGTAAAAGAAAGAAGGCTTCTTGGCTAAAATAAATAATAGTTCCCTCCTTCCCTGTGCTCTAATTCTGAAGCCAGTTTAGTTTTGGAATTATTTAATGCTTTCATGTTTGTAGTTGGGACCAAAGAAGGGAGTGCTTCCTTTGACCTCATCTCCAGGCCCCAAGGGGGTGACCCAACCCAGAGCCTCAGGGTAATTCTGTTAGCCCAGATCATTCCGTTTAGGCTTGGGCCACTCAGAGGCAGAAGGAGATGTGGCAAATCCTGACAGTCTGAAAGACATAGGCAGTTCTCTGTTTCTTTTTTTGTAGGCTTGTGAAATTCATTCAGCCTGGGATCTAGCCAGACTACTCTGTGACCCATGCCCCAGGCTGATGTGTAAGCCCACTGGGTAAGAGAAAGTGAAGCGTACAGGGACACACACAGGTGGAAGGTATTTTTCAGGTCTGGTCATTTCTAGGGTCATTGCATGACCCCTGAAACACTGGTGTTTGAAACTTTTGAGGGTCACTATGGAGAACAGTGGCTGTATTTCCTGGTAGCTCTGCTTTGTGACCTCATGGAATGGATATTTGCAGGGCCTGCATTGAGAAGGCTATTATTTTTTTGTGTGTGTCCTTCATACCCTAAATCGCCACATCTGAAATTAATTCCTAGTCATTCACTTCTTCCCAGAATAAATCCCTATGGAATGTCCATCTTTCCAGGCCCAGATAGGATCCTACCTATCTTTACCTCTGCTTCTATTCCTATCTTGCTAAATCCTAAACCTCTTCAAAGGCCACCTAGCTCACATCCAGCATCCTTCATGAAGACTCCATATGGACTGGCCCACTCCCTTTGTACTTAGTGAAGGTTACTTGTATTGCCACACACATTTTCAGGCTCTAATCCTTTCTACAGATCCACAAAGCACCAGTCCTCACCTCAAAGGATTGACAACCTAGTTGAAAAATGTGTTTTAAGGACAATTGGATCGGCATTTCCTTGAAGGCAGGGAGGGGCCCTGTCACATCTTTTCATTCCTCAGCAGCACTATATCAGGGAGCTATTGGCTACACTCAACAGTGGGACTTAAAAACAAAAAATAAAAGGGCATTTATTTTCTTATATAACTTTGAGTCTTGAGGAGGGATAGCTCCAAGACTGGTAAATCAATTAGCTATTGTTATGTAACTAACCACTTCAGAATTTGAGGGTTTGAAACAACCATTATTTTCTAGGTCCCAATGCAGCGAGTCTGCAACTGAGGCTGAGCTCAGCTGGGCAGCTCTTCTGGTCTCTCCTGACCTGCGCCTCCTCATGCCCCTGTGGTCAGTCTGGTGATATTGTTTCTGGGGGTTGGTTGGCTGTCCAGGGATCCTTAGTTCTCTTGCACATGTCTTTTCTGTCCCTGTAGCACATGGTCTGGGCTTTTTCTCATGGGGGATGCAGGGGCCCAAGAGCAAGCTGAAGAGTCAAAGCCACTTGGGCCAAGGTTTGGAACTCATGTAGTCACTTCTGCCTCATACTACTGCCTGAAACAAGTCACTAGACCAGTCCAGACTCAAGCCATGGAGGGATAGACTCTGCCTCTTGGTGGGAGGAGCTTAAAGTCAGGACAAGGAGATTGAACTACTTCTGCCATCCGCCTGCCCCAGCCATGATGTTAGGGCTCAGAGGATTCTCTGGGACTCCCTTGGCTTACCCCTCAGTATTTTCAATCTGTCATTGGGAATCTGTAAATGCAAAGGATGCTGAGGGCCAACTGTATGCATTGTTCTATGACTATTTTTTATCAAGAACTTGTGCATCTTCAAATTTTGGTATCTGTAGAGTTCCTAGAACCAATCCTCAGTTTCATACCAAGGGACAGAGCAGGAAATCTGTAGTAGATAATAGTGCAGGCATGTAAATGTTAGTGGGGGCACTCCAGGTAAGGGAGAAACAGTAATGCATTCTTCCTGGGCTGGGGGTAGTCATGGAAGTTTTCTCAGAGTAGTTGACATATCAGCCTTGAGATTGAGAAAAAAATTCTTAATTTAAGGAATGACTTGAACAAAGGCATGGGGGTCCTAAAATGGGATATGTGTTCAAGGAACTGGAAGCTGGGAACACATAGGAAAGAAGAAGAGGTGTAGAGGAAGACAGAAAAACAGGATGGACTCAGATTGGAAAGAACCATGAAGCTGCTAGAAGTTGGATTCATTCTGAAGGCGATAGGAGAAAGCCAGATTTTTAAATCAGCATGATCCTTCTGGCTGAAGTGAAGACAGGAGTGGGAAAGAGACTAGAAAGTGGGGACCCAGTGGAAACAATAGCTGCCATTGCCAGTTGTGGGGAGAAGTGGTCCACCCTAGCCTGGAGGGATACTTGATCACTGATATTGTTTACAATTTCTGGTAACCTGTGAAAATGAAAGGCAGTCTGGCTTTTGGTTATTATTGTTTTTAAATTTTCAGTGGACAATGTACCCCTTTATTGCCTGTATAGGAGCAGACCTCTCTCAAGGCGCTGCCCTTGGTATGCCAACGCTGGAAGGAATCTAGGTATAAGAGGTTACAGTCACTTACTGGGCATCTACTAGGAGCTCATGAATGGATGAGCTGGGTGTAGAGGAGGATTTTGAAAAGAACCTTTGTATTAGGAGTGCTGCTGCGCCAGACTGCAGAAACTGTTCTGAGTTTCTCAATAGTGGAAAGTGCGCATGTGCACTCGGAGGCGGGGCAGGGTGGGGAGGTTATCATCCTACTGACCTTGGGGTCATAGTGTCTTAAATTCCATCTCCTTCGGTCACACTGGTCTCCCCTTGACCCTCTCTAGGAGCCTCAAGCCCTCCCTCAGCCTGCTGGGACAGGGAGGTAAGGAACTGTGCCTCTTTTGTTCCTGGAACTTCCCCTATGAAATATTCAGGGCTGCCAGGAAATCGTCAAGTGGAGAACTTGACAAATAGATTTATTCAGGAGCAAACCGAAAAGCTTTGCCTCCATCTCTCCAGGCTTCTGTGGGAGCTCCTGGCCATTCCTTTGCTGTCCTTCCGAGAGACAGCCACACAGGAGGCTGCAAATGAGTCCTGTGGGCGCTGTTGCTGGAGAACAGAAACTGAAGACAGCAAGAGCGCTTTCCTTGACTTCTGATTGCTTTTCAAGTGTAGCCTAAATGAACTGCGATGTGATGGTCCAAGAGACTCAGTCACCTCCAGAAAGTTAGAAACTTTGTCACCTGTGTTTGCTATTACTTTTGCTGCTTGACTTTGAACAGAGCTAATCACCTATCTGCTGTATATGTTTCTTAGAGGGATGTTGGGTTACTGTGGGAAATAACAAACACAAGATAAATTGCACATAAAATATCATGTCACAGGTGAATGTGCATGAATCATTTATTTGACTTATATGTGTTTTATATATTTATAAGAAACAGAAATGGTTTATTGGAAATCTGGTGATTTCTTTGTCTCACATCAGCATGTATGTGTAGTTCATGTCCATCTTGTACAATGTCCATATAAAGTGAAAAATTTTTGGTTATCCAGTTAATTTCAACAATGGAGTCGACTTTGATTCATGCTTTGAGACTGCATAATGCTCATTGGCATCTGACGTGACTCAAGTGAGCCAAAATTGCTTTCAAATCCTAATCCTTGCTTGGAAATTAGGGAAAGCGTTTATACTAGGTGACTTCCTTTACCCACTTTAAACTGAGGCTCTGTTTACACACTTTTCATGCACTTAGCTTCAGACCAGTTATTCATGGGAAATTAGGCCTCCTAATGGTTATTTTAGCTCAACTGGTAGTGAACCCAAGTCCAATGAAAGAATTCTCTCTGTGGTGTGACTCCAGACAGAGTTCAGAATTCAAAGTCTAGAATGGAAGATAGTATGGTTCAGTGACAGAACATAGATTGATGTTGGTCATCCTGGTTCCATCTATCTAGCTGTGTGATTTTGGCTGAATTATTTATCCTTGTGGAGGCTCAGGTTCTTCATCTGGGAAAAAAGAAAAAAAAGTCTATTTCAAAAAAATGGGTAACTTATTCATGAGATAATGTATTTAAAATGTCTTGAACACAGTAATTGATTAATAAAATGTAGGTATTATAATTAGGCTGTAAAGTTTAGGTGGTTTTGTAGTTAATTGGGTCCAGTTAGCTTTCTTTTGATTACAAGAGACTAAAAATCTGGTTCAAGCCAACTTAATCAAAAAAAGGAAATTTATTAATTCATATAACTTCATATAAAATTGGGTTGCCCTTGGCAGAGGTACTCTAGAGCAGGCTGAAACATGGAAGATTGTAGGGAGTGAATGACTTCTTAGTAGGGCCACCAAGTTTAGCAAATAAAAGTACACAATGCCCATATAAATTTGATAAACAGCTCTTACTGCTGTCTTTTTGGAATTTATTGAAAAAAAAAAAGCAGTGTATAAGACATTTAAGGTGTCCTAAGAAAGCCACTTCAGGAAGTAAGGCAAAATAATTAAATATAAGACATGCCCTATACAGAGAGGATGCCTGGCAACCCTACTCCTTTAAATATTTCCACCCATAAAATTCTACCCATGCCTATAAGTCGTGTTTTCACCTAGTGCCAGTAGACCCAATTAATTTCATTCTCATATCAATTAAATTAACTAGAGACTTTGAGTCTAAGGTCCATACTATATTACTTAAAAATAATAAAATTCCTTAAAAAGGTAAAATAAAATTGAGTTTCAGGTAGTATGGTCCCCGAGTTTTTTCATCTCCATTATGCAATTCTGCTATCCGTGTTGGCTTCAGACGGCTAATAACTTCAGATATCAATCCTCCCAGATTCTGGTCCAATAAAAAGGGTGCTTCGGTTGATCTGACAAAATCCATGATCTGATTTTCATTAATCGGAATTCCACCTCATCCTCTTATCTGAGCAAATTATTAGGTCAGGGGAATGGGATGCTCTGATTGGACCTATCTGGGTTACATGCACAGCCTTGGAGCCAAGGTTGAAATCAGTTTTGCCTGAAGCACGTGGCCTAAGCACAGGGTGTGGTGGTGGTTTTTCCAGAGGAAAACTGGTGCCTTGTATAAAAAGAAGGATAAAATAGATATTGGGTAGCCAAAAAAAAAAAACTCCCCCTAAACAAATAAACAAAAATAGCAAATATACATCCAGGTTCTCTTTTGGCTTAGGCCAGAGAAAGACACAATAGCTTAGAGAGATCAGCACCAGGACAGGCTGAGGAGCATGACCATGGCTTCCAGTAAGGAGTCTGAGTCCAGCGTGGACTCTATCAAGGAATGATTTTTCAAAATTATTTTTTCGAAAGTTGCTCGTACTTTTATTTTCAAAATTGTAATAGCTTTATGCTTTATTCTGATTATTAAAATAATATATGCATAAAGAGGTGTAGAGTAAAGTAAAAGTCACCAATGATCCCACAATTCAAAGATAACTTCTGTCAACATCTTGGTATAATTAACCAGATATTTTCATATGTGTGTGCATTTGTGTGTGTGCGTGTGCGTCATACATATAAAATACTTAATTAAACTTAATTACTTTATTAATAAATCAAACAAAATTACTTTATTGCCTTTTAAGTTTAATGTTATATTCTGGACACTTTTAAATATTAATAATTATAGATTTTAAAAGTATAATTTTAAGGCTGCATATATTTGAACAAAAATAACATAACTATTTAACCACTTTTATTAATTTATTTTTTTATGATTATTAGCAGTACATTGATAATACACTTACCTGTACATGTTTTTCTATTATCTAATGATGTTTTGTGAGTAAGTTTCTAGAAGTGGAATTGCTATGCTAACAATTATGTTTGCCTTAAATGTTTTGACACACATTACTAAAATGCCCTTCAGGAAATTGCTCCTGTACTGGGTAGGGTTGCCAGATAAAAGACAGTATGCTCAGTTACTTTAAATTCCAGAAAACAGTGAATTTTTTAATATATATTGCAAAATTGTCTGAAATTCAAATTTAACTGTAGATCATGTACTTTTATTTGCTAAATTGGATGACTCTGAGACTGAGTATAAATCTCAGTTCATAAACCCACTTGTGGTTCTGCAGCTACATTGACAGGCTAGGAGGTCCAAGCTTCATTCAGGTCTGGCCACCTTTATGCACCCAACAGCCAACCCTCAAAATTCTGGTTATCTCCGTGGATGTTAACCCTCTAGTGCTGTGTGGGCCCCTGCTCTTTTCCTACTACTGATCTCAGATCTCCAGTGTCTCTCCCTGTTTTATAAGGATACCAATCCCACAGAACCAGGGCCCCACCCCACTGACCTCATTTAAGCTTAATTACTTCTTTAAAGGCCCCATCTCTAAATACAGCCACACTGAGAGTTAGGACTTCAGCATGTGAATTTGGGGGTGGGGAAGCACAGACATTCAATCCATAACACATACATTTCAAGGGGTTCTCCTCTTGTTCTTTTACAGACTCTCAATGAGTTCAGGCTTTTGAAAAACTCCTTATGAATAGAATAATAAAATTTGTCAATTGAACTTTAAGCTTCAGGAAAAACTCAACTGAAAGATTTATAACCTTAATACATATTTATTTATCAAAGCAATATATCTTCTAAATCAGCATACAAAAGCCACTTTGGGGGAACATAAAAAGTACACATTGACATGGATTTATATATGTGTAAAAAAAAAGTGGATTATATCAATAACAGTGATGATCATAGTTACCAGTTACTAAATGCTGTACTGCATACAAATATTATCTAAAATCCTCACCCTGTGAAGCAGCTTCAGTCATTATTTCCACTTTTCAGATGAGGCATCAGGTAAGTAACTGGGCTAATTTCAGCTCTGTGTTACTTCAAAAGCAATGTATTTTTTTTTCTGGTTTGAGTAATATGCATCATTTTCAGCTTATTTTAAGCATTTTCTGCAGTGCCAGAATTGTTTGCCACAAATTTGTATGTTTTAGCATTAGAAAATTATACATCATCTTGAAAAATGATAATTGGTGGTAATAGAAATTGAGAGACAGATAGAAGAAATCACTGGCTCTGAATGAGTGTTTATGGCACCCAGCCAGTTCTGAATATTCTACCTGTGGATGGCCACTCTTCCTGTTAATTTGATGGTCATTGAATAGTATCCTGTTTAATTTGCATTTCATTGATGAATATAATGTACACTTGCTCTTAAAGATAATGATGGGATAATATTAAGCCATAAAAAGAGAGAAATCTTGCCATTTGTGACAACAGGGGTGGACCTTGAGGGCATTATGCTAAGTGAAATAAGTCAAACAGAGAAAGACAAATACTGTATGATCTCACTTATAAGTGAAATCTAAATAAAGAAAAACAACGACAAAAAAAAAACCCCACAACAAACTAAAAGAAAATGAGAGATTAGATTTGTGGTTACCAGGGTTAGGGATTGATGGATGATGGAATTGGATGAAGGGCGTCAAAGAGTACAAACTTCCAATTGTAAGATAATAGGTCCTGGGGATGTGATGTACAGCATGGTGCCTATAGTTAACGGTGCTGTGTGGTACATTTGAAAATATTGAGAGAGTAAATCCTATAAGTTCTCATCACAAGACAAAAAACTTTTTGTATCTATATGAGATGATAGATGTTAATTAAACTTACTGTGGTAATTATTTCATAATATATGTGTCAAGTCATTATGCTGTACGCCTTAAACTTATACAGTGCTGTATGCCAATTATATCTCAGTAAAACTGGGTGGGGGGGGTAGAGAATGGTGGACACTGAGACTTGAGAGTGCCCTGCTAATTTTCCTGTTGAGTGTCTACCATAAACCATAGCCCTAGACATGTTACATACTGCCTTACCTTTGTAGACGTGCATAGAGCTTTGATTACATACCCCAGAGGAACAGACAATTTTATCAATTTCAAGGAATCCCAAATTCTACATCACTCACAGAAATGGCAGGAATGTTTGGAGGGGAAAGCTGTTGAGCCTAACTTTGAAAAAAGTAAAGAGAGCAGCAAGTGTAGATAAGATGAGATTGAAATGGTCAGCGGTTCTCACTGTGTTCAGCAAGAGGCAGAATCGTTCAGATCCTGATCCCAGCCTTCCCCTTGGGGTTGGCATGGACCAGGCTCTGGGGACTGCAGCCCAACAGAAGATGTGATCCCCAATGGCTATTGCCAGAGACTGATTATGAGGGCAAAGACAGGGTGTTTTAAAAATACATGCATGAAAGTGGGTGAGATGCAGAGATGTTGAAGATTAAAGATAACAGGGGCCAGTGGGAATTTGAATTTATATTTTATTGCCTAATGTATTCCAAATATTCAGCCAAAGATATGAGAGAATATATCTTTAGCTAAACTGCATTGCTTTAAGAAGACAATATTTTACAAAAATTAGCCAAAAAGAAATTTTATCTGACTAGAGTATAATGATCAATACAAAAGTATCTCTTATTCTATACACTTAAATAAAAACAATTTAAATTATGTAAACCATAAAAAATGCATGAGGATTCTCAGGTTTAGTTGTTCAATTGTATTTTATTGCAGAAATTAAAAAATTAAGACTCCCCAAGGCTATTTTAGCTTGTGTTTGAAGAGGAGTTAATGTAAAAGGAAGACAAACTGATAGTCTGTTCTTTAGAAAGAACTTTAAAAAATATTTGGTTTATTATACAATTCTGAATAAGTAGAAGAAAAAAATGGATGAATTCAAACTTGTGCTACTTTGTAAAGGGTTAAATTAATACTGGATTATCAGGTAGCTCCTAACTGCACAAGGAATGTAATTACTTGGTGCTCAACATTAGATGTTCAAATTTAGATTTTCCAGTCCCCTATCTTATGCTGGATTTGGAATTTTGTTCATTAGCTGACAAATGGTCATTCTTATGGTGGCCCTATCAGCCAGCTAGTGTTACCATATTTTCTGTATATGCATAGGAAATAATCGGCCTTTTTTTTTTTTTTCCTTTTTGCCCTTATTTTATAAAAATGAGGGAAACAGAGAAATATCCAGCATTGAGCATCGGTGTTAAAATTAATAGAGTTGAGAAAAGATAAAAGTTGTCATATTTGCTGAAGGCTCTGAACCTTCAGCTTCAATCTTCTGTGCCCTAGAATTCAGCCAATTGAATCTATGTTAAATTATGAGGGAAGCTAATATTTAATGATCATATGTGAAGTGTTGGAAATACATCATGGATGATTATATTTAAAAGGCAAAGTATAAGAAAGGATTTTGTAATATGTCAGCTCTCTAAGATAGAATTCTCATACAAGACATAATCTTTTGTACCTTTCATGTCAATACACATTTCCAAAAATTTTCTGTGTAGATGGGAACTGGAAGTATAGAGAAAAGTGAGTGGCAGGGCTTTTTTATTTTTTATTTTTTATTTTTTAAAGCATGCAGTTTCAGTTGCCCAGTCCTAGAATTTTAGGGTAAAGATGAGACAGATGAATAAATACTCAAGCAGTACATACATATTGATTGTTGCAGTAGTAAAAGGTAGTGTTTCAACAAATTATTCAGTATATATCTATTGAGTTCCTACCTATAGATAGGCAATAGGGATATAATGATAAATAAAATAAATAATTTTTTTAAAGGAACTTTTGAGTGTGTGTGTGTGTGTGTGTGTGTGTGTGTATGTGTGTGTGTGTGTGTGTGTGTTGATGGTAGGGGTGGAGGCAGATGTTAATTCAATAAGCCCAGATGTAAAATCGCAACTGTGGCAAGTGTCCTAAAGTTCAGACATCTGCATACTTGTTCTATAGGAGCCTAAAATTGGAGGGTTTGACTTAGTGTCTTTTTAGCTGATATTTGAATGATGAGAAGGAGGCAAATAGGCAAAGGTTATAAAAAAAACATTCCAGGAACAAGGAAAAGCATGTCCAAAGGCTGTAGAGTGGGGAAACAGGGTGAGTATGAGACTGGGGTAGCAAATAAAAGGGAGAGCATGGAGCAAGGTGGGAGCGAGGGCTGTTTTGTCTTTAACAGAAGTGCAGCAAGATGCCATGGGCGTGTTTGAAGCAAGTGGCAGTGGAACGATATGACCAGATTTCTGTTCAAAAATATCTGTCTGGCCACCATGTAATTCATTGGATGGACTGGATGAATATAAGTGGACCCGTTAGAAAACTTTTCATTATCCAAGTTGAAGAATGGCACTAGGGCAATAGTGATGGAAATTGAAAGAGGTGATTGGATTTGAGGTTATGGAGGAAGGGAGACCATCAGGCCTGATGGTGGGTCAAAGAGAAAGAAGATGACTTCTACGATTAATAAGACAGAAGGGTACTCTGGTTGTTACTTTCTTTTGGTATTGGAATAAAATAGAATTTGGGTAAGGAGGTAAAAACAGTGAGCATATTTTTAAAATTATTTTAATTTTTTATTAAAGTAATACATGCTAATAGTTTGAAAAGCCAAATAATACTCTTGAGGCTTCTGAGGAAAACCATCAGGCCCTGCCACTTTCTTTACATGAACCCCAGTCCTCAGAGGCAACCACTTTCAAATTTTTAACAGTTTGTTTCTGGTATCTACTTTTGTTTTCCTCAGTAAATGCTTGCATTGTTATTTCTTGATTTCTTTTTCCATTTAACAAATATTTTTAAAACTTCTACTTTGTGCTGGTCACTAAGCTTGGGTATATTAGTGAACAAATCATCAACAGACATAAATTCTCTGCCCTCATAGAGCTTTCACTCTATTGGGGAGACTAAGCAAACATTTAAATAAAATAGCGCTCTAAGCTTTTCATTATATAGAGATTCTATATAGATTAATATAGAGAAAAATTAGCATCTGTTGGGGTAATGTAGAGAATGTTGGGCAAGAAATGCAATGATAAATAAGGAGGTGAGGCAGGTGATGATGTTACTGAGAAGATGGCTCTGAGCAAAGGTCAGATGGGAAGGAGATTCCTGTGGGGGAAGGGCATTCTAAGCAAAGGGAACAGCAAGTGCAAAAGCCCTGAAGTGGAAGGACATATGGAGTAACTGAGGAATGGAATAGCAAAGAGGCCCTTACTGCTGGAGCAAGGCGAATGAGGAGAGAACTATAAGGTATAAAATTAGAGTGCTAAGTTGGGGCCATATGATGGCATAGGGCCATGTGACCTGCTGTAAGGACTGATCTTGACACTGGGTGATGGGACATTACCTATTCTCTTTGCATGAAACCATATACCCACTTTCTCTGCTTCCAACATCATTTATTTGTAAAATCCATGTGTAGTGTTTACAATGTTATCACTAACAAATATTATTTTCTGCATTGCCAAACAGTATATTATGATAATGTTCATTTAATCTCTTACAAATATGTTGTTAATAATTACCTATTTTTCTTCGCCTGTCTAATTTTCTGTGTACTTATATATAATTCTTGCTGAACTCTCCAACAGAGTTGGAATACCTGTCTGAACATCATTTTCCATGTAATCAAATGCATCAGGCTTTCTATTGGTTCCTTTTTTCCCCTGGAACCTTTCTTCCATTTTTCCACTTCAGTCTTGCCTGCTCTGTCTTTGCCTCATCACAGTTTCTGTCCTGGGAACTCATTTCCTTCTCTCCTTTGTTGGGTCTCCATTTTCCTGAACTACATCTTTTTTTTTTCTTTGTTTCTTCTTTTGGTGAGGCAAATCCTCCACTAGTTTTCTAAGAGAGGGTAAGGGAAGGTACATTTTTGAAACTTCACTTTATTTAATTCTCAAACTTCATTAATGAATAGATAGGTGTGAAATTCCAGGACGGATAATTTTGAAGGCATTGATCCACTGCTTTCAAACTTCTAATCTTGCTGTGAGAAGTCAGTGCTTTTCTGATTTCTGATTTCTCCATCTGGAGTTGTCAACATATTTTCTTTATCACGATACTCTGCAATATTCTGGCTATATACCTTGGTGTGCATGTGTTGGGCATAGATAAAATAGAGCTTCTTATATTTGAATTTCAGATAAATTCCGAGGTATTTTTGCAATATTTAGGACATCGTTTTGCTAAAAGATTAAGATTACTTGCTGTTTATGAATTCAGATTTAACTGGATATTCTTTTTTGTTTTTATTTGTTTTTGCAAAAATATGATAACCTTAGAACTTGAGGTTTTTAATCTAGAGAATTCTATCTTTTCATTTTGAGAAAGTTTCATGTATTATTTCTTTTCCTTTAAATTAAAATATTAGTCTGAGCTTTAAAAGATAAAATATTTAAACAAGGCTTATAACGATGTTATTTAATGTTATTTTTGTAACAGTTCCTGGCCCTATTCCTATCTTTCACTCCCCCTAGAAATAATCTTTTTCAACTCTTAGCTTTTTCTTCTAGATTTTTCACTATATTTCTCAATAACACACTCACATTTCTTCTTTTCCCCTTATTTGTCACGTCTTAGGAAAGTTGACTTTCTACTATGGAAAATAAGAAGTTAGCTCTCTTACACCATCCATCATTTTTCTCCATATGCTTCTCAACCCACTGTGGTATAAAAGGACCACCCCGGGATAAAGCCCACAGTATATAATTTACATTCATATCACAAAAGCTGAGCCTAACACAGACCTTTGGCATTTGGAAATTGTGTTCAGACACTTGACACAGCTTCACATTTCAATGCAGAAGTGTTTAAAAAGGCTTCTCCTGATCACGGGATTGTGAGAAATATCAGATTTCTGTTCACTTTCCTTTGAAACAACAAAACACTGCATTTTTACCACTTGTTAAAATGTTATCTTCTACTTGACCACTGGAATTTCCCAAAGAAACAAGGCTTTTTGTTCTGTTTCATTTTATTTCTAACCATTTTATAGAAGTTTTTGCAGATGGACATAGCCAGTGGGAAGCAGAGAGTGACGTCTTTGTGAGTCTGACACTAGATGGTCAGCCATGAGGCAAGCTGCTGCCCCCAGAACCTCAGGCTTGCAATACTCATTTGAGTCACATTTGTGTTTTAATAAAATCACACATTGTTCCATTTTATGGAGTTTGGGGCTTGCTCTCACATAATTAAAATTATAGATATTAAATCTTTTTATTTCACAGGAGCTTACTGCATAAGCACAGCAATATCTGCTGGCATTTTTGTAACTCTTTATCTTTTCCAAAAGCAGGTTCACAAACAGTTGGTCCTTGTGGTAGCCATAAAAAGCTAGGAACACACCTCATCATTGTCATCCCTGTTTTATGCGTGCAGGAATAGAATTGCAAGCAATTACTGGTTTTATTTAATTTAGCCAAACCTCAGTCCGCTCTTGAAGGGCTTCGTGGTAGTTATTGAGTCACATGAATCATATCTGGATGGATAAGAGAAGGGCCTAACATTCTTTGCCCAAGGCATGGTGGAAGCAGACATGGAACACAGAACATTGGGCCCCAAATCTCACATCCTTTCAAACAGAAAATGATTATGTTTAAAGTCTTGGGGACAAACTGTAAAAACAGCAGGACATCGGAGAAGTGGTGGGCTGGGCTGGCCCTGGAGCACAGTGGAACTGATTACCATGGGCGGGGGAAGGGAGCATTCTGGTGGGAGGGGTGAAGGAAAAGCCAGGCTATGGCAAAAACATTTTCATGGAGGGAAGATATGCCTGATACACACTGACTATTAGGGATAGGCCCCTGGGACCAAGGTGGGCCCGCTGAGTATTAGAGAACAGGGGCCCCAGCTAGGCAGAGTATATGAAATTTCACTTGGAATTTCACTTTCCAAGACTTGGAAAGTCAAACAAAATGCTTGGACATAATTCATGGGGTTGCTAAGGGACCACTCAAGGTGGATAATTAATGGCGCAGTATATCAAAGCCACTGCTGCAGAGTGGCTTTAGGTTCCATGTGCTCAGCAGTGGCTGATGGATTGCAGGGATCCTTGTGGGGCCTGAGCGGGTAGAAGGTATAGTTTGAGCAAACCAGAGAGCCTAGAAATAAGTGCTGGGTGGGAGACCACTATGCAAATGCCAGAGGAGATGAGAAAAGAAGCTGGAGGGCGTTCCCAGGTTTCTTGGTGCCATTCCTCTTGGAGCTTACCCTCATATCACTAACTATACTTCCTTTTGTTCTGATTCTCCTCCACGGCAGGGAAAAGGCTGGCACAGTGGTCCGAGCAAGGAGACCTACACATAGATCTGATAGCGGCTGGACAAAGAGGGCCTGGACCTTTGACTTCTCCAGAAGACGAGATCCCACCTTGGGCAATGAAGTCTGATACTCCTACAGTGGCCTCCCACAGCAGTGACCAGACTAGAAGAAGCTGAGACCGAGATCACTGGCATGAAAGATGGGGCCCAAGTTGTTGGAGTGAGGCTATAGGGAGAGACAAAAGCTGGTGGCCTGGGCAAAAGAGACCAGGTACAGGGAGGTCAAAGATCAAAGATGCTAGAAAGTGCATGCCACCGACTAACCTAGTAAAAAAGTGGCTGTGGAAGACTAACAAATAAATATATGGCAAAGTCTTAGAAGCTATATGTTTTGCTGTGTGAAAACATGAACAGCTAAGTTAAGCAGACAAATCAAGTAGTCATGACCAAAGCAGGCAGGTATTCAAGATGCTAGAGTACCCAGGCAGCTTCCCAGGTGCCACCTACAGATCATCAGAAAAGGTGCTTGATTGCCCTCCTCAGTGACCCCACTCGGGACACACTCTCCATGAAAGCAAGATGTGTAATCCATGGCCTAGGAGTTGTCTGCTTCACATATATACAAGCCTGTGGGCAAATGTCAAGATCGGAGTTGCATTTCCTGTGGCTTTCCCAGGGTCCAGATGATGCTCTGTGCAGGGTATCCCAGGGGCAGGTAGAACTTTCTAATGTGTGACCCGCATTGCTTTTCTTGTCACTAATAGCTCTTCACTCCTGGCCTGTCCTGAGGGGAAGGAGAGCAAGATCACTTCTGGGAAGTCCCTCCTTCCCACCTACTCACCTCTCTCCAAACCCTGCCACGTGCTCTGGACAGTGAAATTCCCCTTAGTAGCTTTTCCTTTTAGTAACAAAATATGTGAGGCTGATTTTCTTGCCCTGAATTTACTTTCCTCATTAGGTGTTGCTGGGATTACAGTTGGCTTTAATTACCATATCCTACCAGATATGTCCTATGTGCTGGGACTTTGCTACCACACTGCAGAGGTCTGGGCAACTGGGACAATATTCTCAGCCATGTGTCCACCTAATGTCTATCAAAGCACCTGACACAGAATTGCCACTCATAAAATGTCTGGTGAATGAGACAGTGAAGATACGAATGAAAGAGGTGTTGACTCTGTTTAATATATACAGTTAAGACACTTCTATACTAAAAGGATTCTGCATCAAATCCCACTGTGGAGGATGGGTTTCCCCCACACCAACAAGCGATGCTCAGCAGCTGGATGTCCTACAGTTCAACTCAGATCTGAAACTCTCTGCCTGGAGAGAGTGTCAGATCCCACAGGTTGAGGGTTCAGTCACACAAGACTGCCTTCCTCTCCCTGCTTCAGATACCAGTCACAAGTTCAGGTTGTGCTTCTGAATGACTAATTTCAAATCAGAGTTTTCCTCGACCTTTTCCTCAGGTTTAATTATTTTGCTAGAGCAGCTCACAGAACTCAGAGAAATATTTTACTTACTAGATCATCAGTTTATCATTAAGAATATAAACCAGGAACAGCCAGATGGAAGATATGCATAGGGCAAGGTGTGTGAGAAGGGGAGCAGAGCTTCCACGTCCTCTCTAGGTGTGCCACTCTCCCTGCACCTCCACATGTTCACCGACCTGAAAACTCTGATTTTTATGGAGACCACCTTACATAGGTCTGGAGATTGGGGTGGTGGGTGAGACTGAAAGTTACAACCTTTTAATCATACGGTTGATTCTCCTTGCAACCAGCCCCCTTTCATAGGTGCTTTCCAAAAGTCACCTCATTCCTATAATATGACACCTCTATTTCTCTTATCACTTAGGAAACTCCAAGACTTTTAAGAGCTATGTGCTAGAAATGGAACAAAGACCAAATACATGTTTCTTATTATATATCACAATACCACAAATACAAACCATTAAGAACTCACACATTGTCTACCACAAGTGAAGGTTATTGTCAAATACTCTAGCAAAATACACACACACACACACACACACACACACACACACACACACACACAGAGAGAGAGAGAGAGAGAGAGAGAGAGAGAGAGAGAGAGAGAGAGAGAGAGAACCTTTTCTCTCCCAGGCTTGTTTGGGGGAGGCAGGCAATCAATATAATAAATAACTAAAATATATTGTATTCTAGATAAGTACAAAGGCAACAAGGGAAATCAAGAAAGGGGGCTATGAAATACAGCAGGAGTGGGGAGGGTTGGAGATCAGTTTAAAATAAGGAGATAGGGAAAGCCTGACCTAAAAGGTAATGTTTGAGTAAAGAGCAGAGAAAGTTAAGAGTGAGCCATGTAAGTACCTGAAGGGAGACATTCTATGCAGAGGGAATAGCATATGCAAAGGCCTTAGAGTGGAAGCTTTGCAGGCATTTTCTAGGAACAGCAGGAGGTCAGAGTGGCTGGAGGGCACTGAATAAGCCAGAGAGGAGCCAGAGATGAGGCCAGAGCTAGCTGAGCTGTGGAGGGTGGGGCTGGCCAGACAGAGCCTTCTAGGTGTCTAGAAGGACTTGTATTTGGAGTTGGAGGGGAAGCCATTCCTCCAGAGTCTGACAAGACAAGTGATGACTGGACTTAAATTTTAACAGAATTACCAGTAGGAAGCTGTTTAAATAATCTAGGTGAGAGCAGATGGTGGTATGGGTCAGTCTGTCAACAGAGACAGTGAGAAGTGGACAGATTCTGGATAATTTTGAAGAAAGAGCCAATAGGAGGAACTGGATGTAGGCTGTGAGATAGTGAAGGCAAAGATGAGTCTCAGATTGTGGATTCGAAAGGTATTTGGGATAAAGGAAAGACCTGGAAACTGAACACTTACTTTCTGGCTGCTGCTGGAGGCCTGGTGACCCCCTTTCAGAAGCTGGCCTGCGGTATGGCCCTCCTCTGGCTCAGCAGGCTCTCCTCCCAATTTCAGCAGGCCCAGTAGAGGGTGACTGTCTCTCCTGACCCCAACTCTTCTCTCTGAAGCCAGTGGGAGAGTGGCAATTGTAGCCCCCGCCTTGTCTGATTTCATGGCCCTATATCTAGGATGGGCTGCATCTGAGTTTTTGTGATTCATTTTCAGTCTCTCACTCTAATCTCCCTACACCACCCTCTGGTTTTATTTGCAACCCTCTATACATTTCCTACCCTCCCCACTCAAACTAGAGCAGAGGGAGTATGCTTCTCTGCCAAGTGACAGAACACTTGTAGCAAAGTGCCCTCGGACCAGGAGACTACCAGACAAGTCTACGGCCACAGAGCAGTAAAGAGATATTGTCCAGGAGTTTCTCTTTCTACTTAACCCATTCCTAGGAAAATTGGGGAATGACTGGCACTGGCTCCAGCTGGGAAATGACAAGTGAGATGTTGTTATATCCTGGCAGAAGCCAAACCAAAATGGGAATCAGGAGACCAAAATACCCTGAGGCAGAGACAATAGGGAAAAGAAATGTGGGATGTATGGACTGTACCAGAAGAACCCAAAATCGGTCTGGGAAACGAAGGAAAATCAGTGGAAGCTGAGAATACCTCTATTAGAGCTCCTAGGGACGGATATGGAGGCCTTGTTCAATGTAGGTCATTGCAGTAGGAAAGCCACCCCTCATGCTGGGAACAGGTCTGATGTCGCAGGCTGTCCTCAGACTGTCCCTGCTCTCCGCCATCTGTCCGCCTTTGGAATGCACCATCCTGGGGTAGCTATTGTATTTATTTTTAGGTGAGGCAGCAGAGAACCGATTTACTAGTCCACTCTTGGGTGTCCTGGACTGGTATCAGAAGGATTCTGCTTCGTGAGCTCCATTGGACTGGCTGAAGACCAGGGAGCTCACTAAGTCACAGAAGGGGAGGCCTCAGTGCTATCCAGCAACTCAAGTGTGTGGCAGCCACAGCATGGTAGAGTGGAAAGAAGTTTGAGCTGAAAGTGTAGATAGAGACTTGGGGGTCAGTCTTGGCCCTGCCACTGAACTCACTGTGTGATGCACAGCAAGACATTTCACTTCTTATTCCCAAGTCCTCCACTTCATTTGGGAAATGAAGAATCAGACCAAGTGAACTTCAGTATCTCTTCCCACTTAATATTCTGAGGTCTTTGACTCGGTCATGTGGGTAACTGAGAGAAAACTGATTTTCAGGTACATGATGGAAAAGGAAAGCCCTCTCCTTGCTTAGGGAGATCATGTTGATTCAATTCTTATTAAGCATCTATACTCAGTAGCAAGCAGTTATAATAACCAGGTGATTTTGGCTCTTGTTAGAATTATTCTGGTATCTAGGCAAGAATGACACATTTATGTATTACTTACGGCATAAGATTGCTGTGATCATTAAGTGAGTTGATATATAAGTAGAGTGATTTGAATTGTGCCTGGTATATCAGTAGAGTGATTTGAACTGTGCCTTTTTATTATTATTAATGAAAAGTAATAATCATTCATTATTATTATTACTGTTATGGGATGGATAATGTAGACATTTTTTTTCTTGTAAGGAGGTGTGAAATTCCTCAGTCTCATTTTCACAATCCTCCAAGCTCAAGTCAATAGACTTGATTGAACTCTTGGTCTAGAATCTTTGGCTCTGTGGACCACAGAGGAGAATCCTTCATCTCTGAGCTCAGTCTTAGAACATGAAGCCAGCCTGGTGGTTGGTGCAGAGTGGTAGGTACAGATCAGGATAAGGTGCATCAGATGGTCGTTGTGAGAGGAAAGAGCATTCATATTTATGAAAGTGCTTGGTGACTGTAAGGCTCCCTCCAAGCGTAGGCAGTCATGAGAAATGTTGTGGCTTCCTTGTGGATGAGCAACAGACTGTGAGCTCATTTGAGAGTCATGGCATTTTAGAGCATCTCAGCTGGTTGACCTGCACATCACCACCCCCAACATATGGAGAAAAACAAGTCCCAGAGAAGTGAAATGGATTTGTTCGTCATATAATGGTAGCTGGGAAAGACTTCCTGGGTAGGAGGTTAGCAGTCCTGGCCCACTGGCTTCTGGCTTGTTATTGACCCTGAAGCCTATAGTCAGAGATCAAGAATGTTTGTCCCTACAGCCACATCTCCCATGCAGGAGATAATAAAACAAACAAACAAACAAAACAAAACAAAACAAAACAAAGTGACTTTCTTCAAAAACTTTACCTGTTACTTGAGGTGGCATGTGTGAGACTCTTTGGGCCACCCTCATCAGCTGGGTATCTTTCGGCAGGAGCCATTTCTGTTTAAGATTTAGAGCCACCTTCCATTTATGACAACTCCACTAGAGGGAGCCACTGTCACTTGTATTTTTCTCACAGGCCTGATGGGAAACAAAGACCCTCAGAGCTGCCACTGGGGGCCCATGGCACCTCCTAGTTGGAAAAGCTCTTGAGGCAGCACTTGGATCATTTCATGGGGACCTTGCATGACCAATCAGACTTGCTGTGTGGATTCATTCAGGCCTGGAAGTCTCTGCTTTTCCTCTGGGGCTGTGGCTTTCTCTTAATCAGCAGTCCTGACATGGCTGGATGTCCAGTGAATTGGGTGATGACCCGCTCCCCTTGTTTATACTTGAGCATAAAGAGAACGTGCAGTGTGCAGTAGTTAACGTGCTGTTCAGAGATTCTGGGCAGATGTGGGGAAAGCTGAGGCTACAAAGGCTCCCAGATCCCCCGGTCTGTGAAGTCAAGTGGGCAGCTTGAGGGACCCTTGTCTGTGAGGTGTCCTCAACCTCCTGGAAGAGGCAACAGAGCAACAGGAAGCGGCAGGCAACTTCCCTGGAAACTCCATACAAAGGCCTGCCATTTTGGGAACTTTTACCCTATTTGTTTTCTGTGGAGAGAAATTATCCCTAGGGGCTGGGAGATGACATGGCAAAGAGATCAGATGTTTTTTGAAAAAAAAAAATGATTTTCCAGTTCAAATACCACTCAGTCACAGAGATTTTCCAGAATCTCACCAGGCTAAGAATCAGGCTGAATTGTCTTGAACTCTCATCTATTACTCAGACCTAGAGTTAGAAAGGAATAGATGGATAGGTGACCTTGTGCATAACCTTTTTCCTTCAACTTGGGGCCTCAGTTTTCTCCTCAGCCAAGCAAGGAATTGATTTTGATGGTCTCCAAGATCCCTCCTGAAAGAAACAGTTTTATGTTCAGTGTGGCCTCCTGTGTTGTGGCTCATTTGTCACTAACTCTTTGCTTTCGCAGTTTGGAGCATGTTAAAAGTAATTTTCCTTCTCCACATAAGCATCTTTATAAAATGCCAGTGAAAATAAAATTAGACCTCCTAGAATCAGTCAACTCATCAAAATGACTCTGAGCCCTCTGTGGTTAACAGTGTGAACAATAATCAGTACATTTCACAGCGATAGCCAGGAAAAGTCCAAAGGCAGAGCTAAGGTTTACATTTTCTATGTCAACAATGACTTGCCCACTGTCTGGTTTCTTTCTAGGTCTTGCTTACTTTTGATGGACTAGTGGTCAGCTTGTTGGGGCTCTGTGAGGTTGCCTCACATCCTGGTGATAGCATCCTCTTTAGTCTTCATTTCCAAGCACTGCTTAGTCTCTCAAAGATGCTTCAATGACTAAGACTCCAATCCCTGGGTTTTGATGAAAAAGAAAGTGGGTGACAATTGGAGGGGGTATGAGGAGTTTTCTTATTCCAATCAATGCATTATTTCAATCCATGCATTATTGGTTAGAATAAGGAAGTGTCTTCTAGTTTTCTTTTTGTCCAATGTCTTAATAGTCAAGAAAACTTCTGGGCTTTTATAAGAGCAAAATACCTGGACTTGGTTGGAGCCAGTCCTCTCTCATTCTTCATTGTAGATCAGAATCACCTCGAGATCTGAGAAGAGGCCCCAAAATGTGCATTTTTATCAAGCTTCTATGTAATGCTGATGCTGCAGGTCAGGACACCACATTTTGAGTAGAACTGACCTAGAACACAATAATACCAGGTTGTCATCTACATATATTGCAGTGAGCTCTGTGCAGATAATAGCCTGGGGATGTTCGCGCTGGTAGGGAACAGCTAATGCGATAGATAAATGCGTGCATAGCTAAATCTCTAAGGAAACGTGGATGATCCCTTCTCCCACTGTTGTTAGTTAATGAGAGTGTGGTTCAAAGTAAAACTATCCACCAAGTCCCACATTTGCGGGAAGCGTCCCTCATTAGTGCTATGAGCTTCTGGCCACTAGGGGGAGTCAAGACTATTTCTTCACAGGCCTGAAGGTCTGAGAAGAGGAAAAGTACTGGAGAAGGTGAGCAAAAAGCCTTTGAGAGAATGCTGCAATACTCAGCGCGGAGGCCGCATTCACTGCTGTAATCGTGAGGTGCACAGACACCACAGACAACCAGGGTTCGGCGGGGAGTGGGAACTGTTTCTTTTTCAAGTTGTTTGGTTTTTCTCCCGCTGTCTCAAAGTGCATTTATGCTGAGCCTGTTATGCAATAAATGACTTGTGGTAGGAGATGGAACTCCTATCCCTATTTTGAAGAGGGAGCAAGGCAAGAAGAGAGGGAAAGGCTCTTGCGCAAGGTGACGGTAAGGGCAGGTTGGGCTGGCTGGACCAAAATGTTTCCTGCCTAGGTGTGGAGGGAATCAAAGCCTGGGGAGTGGAGGTCTTGCTGGTTCCAAGGTCTCTGTAGATCCCAGTATCATCATACTGGTCAGACTGTGCTCCCTTAGGGTGGAGAATGAGAAGAAATTATTAGGGAGAAAAGGACTAAGTAAGGCAGTCCTAGAGTCGTGTGTTCCTTCTTCATGCCCTGTTATCTGATCACCTCTGAGGGACATGCACATTCCAAGCACCACAGCAGGCAGCAGAGCTGACACAGTGCCGGCTAACCACTAACTTGCCACCGCCATTTCTGTGGTATCCCTGCCTCTTTCTCCACAGCCTCAATGAGCTTTGAAAAGAGCCTAATCTCCCACAAATTATTTGGGAGGGATTTGCTTTTCAGTCATCAAAAAGCTTTTCTCCCTTTCTTGGCATGAAAGTGGCCACCTAGTGGTTGGGAGAAAAAACGAGTCCAGGTAACACTGGGACATGTGGGATCATTGGCGGTCCAGGCATGTATTTTGAACCCTATTTCATTTGAGGGACACATTTCTCTGATGTTTCTCTGTGTATAAGTGTGTGTGTTTATGTGCATATGGGTATACAGCCTCTATGGCAAATTAGGGTAACAAAACAACAACTGGAAAAATTTAATTTGGGAACATGGTGCACATTTCTTAAGTCTACCTATACATCTCCTAAGGGATCCTCCTTCTCGCTCGCAATAAACCTTTAGTTGGCTTATTAATATTCTTCTGTTCCTGTGACCAACACAGGCGAATCACTTGTTCATATACAGCCTCCATTACAAATGAAAGGAGGGACCAGAAGCCTTTCTTCTCAGGCAGCAACCTGATTTTTCTCCAGCTCACTGTGATAGCTTTTGGGTATGAACAAAGGAGCAGGCTCCTTTTACAGATCTAAGTGAAAAGGTGCGTGCGTGCATGAGTGTGTGTGTGTGCATGAGTGTGTGTGTGTGTGTGTGTGTGTTCAGACTGTATAAGCTCTTACCCCAAAACATTCTCCTTAAAGGATTTTTAGTAAGCAAATCCATGTCTCTGTGCTGTTCTTTTCACACAGTTTTCCTTATTGCTAGTGCAGAAAGGGTCTTAAATGAGACCATGGGGTTCCCTTTTCCCTGCATTGATGTCCTGGATGTAGATTCTGACTTTTCTAATGACAATTTCCAAAAAGGCTCCTTTGTCCCTTGTTGAGTGTAAAAGCAGTAGCTCTTTAAGACAGAGCCTCTGTACTCGCCCTCAGCCTTTCTGCAGCTATTTGGATGGCAGGTACTTTCAGCATCAGATCCTCGCCTGACCTGCTGCTCCCTGAACTCTTGTTTTTGGGGACACTGCAGGGCCTGCCCCTGGGTACCCTTGCCACTGTACATTGCTCCCACACCACTACTGGGGCCTTCATGGCTCCCTGCTGCTGTCTTGAGGGCTGCCTGGTTGCTGGGACTAATGGGTTCAATGACACAAAGTTAGGGAACAGAGCAGTGTTTGCTGTGGATTGTGATTCAGATCCTTCTCCTCTCCTTGAAGGACCCCAACCTCCTTCCCCCATCTCAGTCTTGCCCAGTATTGTCACTGACCCTGAACATCAGAAGCAGGAAAGTCACTGCTCCAGTTGAATTTTACTGCAGTTCCTTTTTTTCTTTCCCTAGATGCTGAGAGCTAATTTTAGCCAGGGATTTTTTTTTTTTTCAGGGGATCCACAGTCTATTTTTAAAGCCTGTACGGAGGCCAAATCTTGCAGTGCTCCTCATGGGGACTTTGGACTTAGGTGGGAGACACCAGAACAGTAGGGGTGGGGTGGGGGTCTTCCGGAAGGTGAAGGTGGTCAAAAAAGGCTTAAGGAAGAATAGCGGAAGCTGACTCCAGGCATAGGGAGGAAGCTCCTTTCTCAGGCTGGGGAGCCCATGAAGACCCACTATGCTCCTCCCTCCAGTCACTCAGGGCTTTGGGGCCAGGGTAGCCTTAAGTCTGTCATCCCAGTAGCTGCAATGACATTGCCTTCAAACATGACAGTTGATTTAATCTACCACGTTTTCCTTTCCTTGTCCTGAATTGCTACAATCACATTTCTCCCCACCTCCCCTTCCATGGTACCACCTTGTAGAGGTGAGCTGAGTCATGGAAGCTTTTGGACAATGGGTTGAGCAGGAGGCTGGTCAAGAGGGAGAAGAGGGGCCTGGATGTGCCACAGATGGTGACCAGGGGTCAGTGGGCTTCGTAGGTGGTGGAGAGAAGATAGCTAGGCAGGGATCTGGTGGTTGCAGGCTCCATAAGATGGAGAGAAGGAGGAAGAAAAGAGAAAACAGGACCTCAGGGGGCAGGGGTGCTTCTGGGAGAGCTGGGAGTCCCATTCAGAGTGACTTGGGCAGACATGCTAATAGGGTGCGGGTGCTGAGGCATCCTAAAGAGCTTCCCTGAGACCATCTTTCCCTGATTTTCATTTCTGGCACATGGCTTTTCACGCAAAGGCCTGTGGGACTGGGGAGGGGTGTCCATTTGACTTGGATGGAGTAGGTGGGGAGAGAGGCCTGGGTGGAAAATTTCAGATAGAGTTAGTGCATATGCTCCTAAATTGAATGAGAAGCCTCTCTTACCTCTGCTTTTCATGCAGGGAATTGACTGAGGATTCCTCAGAGGTGGCCTGAGTCTCTCTGCTGGGTTAGCTGATCATGCCCCATTTTTCTCCTTCCTCATATAACTTAGCCCTGCAAATGATTGGGGTTTTGTGTGCCCACCTGCCCTCCCAGGCCCCCTTCCCCACCATCTCCAGCTCTACCAAGGTGAGAGGAAGGAAACAGGGAAAGAGAGAGTCTTCTTTTTCAACTCACTCGGATGATCACATGGCTATCCAGACAATGCAGGCTGGAAATGCGACTGTGTGGTCCACCTGGGGTTGGCAGGACCCCTTGGAAAGGCTGGCCTCCTGGAGTAGGACCCGAGGCCTAGCTCTCTCAGGCCTGCTTCCTTGACTCCATCAGCAGGCAGGGTGGGATTGGGAGAAGGGGCCAGAGCTCTACGTGCCCCTAAAAAGCCCCTCATCCTCCCCACACTCACAGCTTCCCCACAATTACCAGCCTGAGACCCAGACCAATCACATCATGTCCTCTTTGCCGGTTATATCAGGCTCCACAGGAGTCTAAGGTCCAGGACACCTCTCTTTCTGGACTCTCAAACTCCATGTTACCCTAAATTTATCAGTGGTCATTTTCTCAGGACAGGGCCTTCCCTGTCCATGGGTTTATATTGTCATTCCCCCTTCTCTGGCACTCCCAAATCCCCTTCCTTGTTTAATTTTTAGTTTCTCACCTTCTGATATATCATGTATCTTACCATCTCTTATTTACCATTTGTCTCCTAATACAATTTTCATGAGGAGAGGGATTTCATTTCTTTTTTCATATTTTAATATATATCTGTTGAATGAATTAATAAAAAGAACGAAGTGTGACATGTTAGAAGCGCCTTAAGAGGCTTTCTCTCTGAATCTCCAGGTCAGCAGAGAATTCAGGGGGGCAATGTGGGGAAACCAGTGCCCACCATTCCCCAACAGGCACATAAGAAGATCCATTTAGGCCCCAGAATAATGAGCAATTCAGAACCTCAGCAGGAAGGGGCTGAAGAGATCATCACACTTAAGCCCCACGTTTCTGCGGAAGAGGGAGCTAAAGCCCAGAGAGGTGAAGACACACCCAGAATCACACAGTCAATTAGTGACAGAGAGTGGAACCTGGGTTCCTTGTTTCCCAGCTACAATTCCAGCAGTTCCAGTGGCTGCTGACCCCTCACTGCCTTGAAAGGTGAGGAAAGCATTATTGTCCCTCCCGGGACAAGGAGGTATCTTCCTGAACCATGAAGTAGGATTTTCCCCAAACTTGGGACAAACAAGTCACCAAACCAGAGTCCCCAGGTTTTCAGCCAGCTAGAGGGCTCTGGTTGCCTATGGAAAAATCTGCCTTGTTAAGATGTCTGCTCTTGGCAGGACCCACGCTATGAACAGTAAAGAAATCATGTTGGCAAAGAGACAGACACTCTGCTTCTAGGAGTGTCATCTTCATCCCCAGTAGCTTCAAAGTCTTCACCAAGTGTAGTGTGCTGAGTTGGGGTTGCAATCTCCATGCTTTCCACACTTGTAGAAGTGGAAGCCACTGAGCTGTCAGCAGGAGCAGCTATGTGACGACAAGGCAACGAAGCACCACTTGTTCAAGGACACTGGAGAAGTGGGAAGGATCCACAGCCAATGCTGCTGTCTTGTACTCTGAGTCCCAGAGGGCCTGAGGGAGCATAAAAAACAAACCAACTACCTGGCCCTCATCTTCTTACTCCTGCTGCCCCAATATCTGTACAGAGTTAAATAGTGATCTCCACAGAGATAGGTCTACATTCTAAACCCTAGAAACTGAATATGATCTTATTTGGAAAAAGTGTCATTCTAGATATAATTAAGTTAAAGATCTTGAGATGCTACCATCCTAGATTATCTGGGTGGACCTGAATTTTAATGACAGGTATTCTTAGCAGAGACACACAGAGGAGGGACAAAAGGAGCAGAAAGCTAAGTGAAGACTGGAAGGTTGGAAGAGGCAAGGGAAGGTTCTCCCTTAGAGCCTTTATATGGAGCATGGTCCTGCCAACACCTTAAGCTTAGACTTCTGGCCTCCAGAAACAGTAGAGAATAAAATTGTGCTGTTTAGGAACCAAGTATGTGGAAATTTTATAGCAAGTCTTGGAAAGTAGTGCAGCCTGGAGCACCCTCTGCCTCAGCCAGCCACTCCTTCCCCTTCAGAACTCAACACAGGTGAGCATCTCCTAGTTAGTTAGGTTCTGTCTCTTAGTTAGGTTCCCTCTCCATGTCTTATTAGCCCTGGAGCTTATCCCTGTGGCAACATTTGTCAGTTGGGTGCATCTGTCTATCTTCCCCTCACTAAGAGCCTAGGGCAGGGACCTTTCCAATCTAGGACCTTGTTCGTTATATCTTTATGGGATTCTGTACAGAGTAGGTCCTCAGTAGCAGATGTCTCTGGCAGAGAACACTTATGTGCTTTGATATGTGGGAGCACGTTAGCTCAGGAGTCAAGGAAGGGGGAAGTCACTGTGCTGGAGAGAGACTTCTTGGAAGAGGTGGGGCTTGAATCTGGTCTTAAAACACAAAAGGATAAATGAGACTATTCCAGGCAGGGGGCAGCATTGGGCTCATGCATTACAATGAGGCTGAGTATTGTTCTACAGGGGGCAATGGGCTGGAGATACCTGCAAGGCCACGTGCAAGACTGGCCAGATGAAGAATAAAAGCTATTAAGTCAAACACTGCTAAGACTTACAGAGTGTTCCCTATGACCCAGATCTAAGCCCTTCACGTTAGCTCTTGACTCTCTGGGACAACCCCAAGGGACGGGTATTATTAGCATTATTTTCATGTATAGAAGAGAGAAGAGAGTTAAATAAATTCCCCAGCATCTCACAATTAATAAGAGGGAGAGGCTGGAACTCCAACCCTAGCTGTCTTGGCGTAGGACCCTTATGCCATTCTTTCTCTCTGAATGATGATGGTGGAGATGTAGCTGACACAGAGTGCTTACTGAGCACCAGACACCACTTAAAGCACTTTGCAGATATTAATTAATTTAGTTCTCACAACTGACCTAGAAGTAAGCACTATTGCAATTGAGAAAATAGAGACTCGGGGAATGTAAATAAATTACTTGGGCAAACTGCCCACTGTTAGTAAGTGGTGAAGCAGGTTTTGAATGTTAGGGTGCTGTGGAAATAAGCACAGTCTTATTTTTCTAGGTCTACGGACCAACCTGGATACATATCAGATAACAATTAGAGTCAAAAGCTGCTATTTCACAGGCCCTGCCTCCATGTGTTCTAGGAGGAACCTCCGTTCCATCAAGATTTCTCCCACGTGGTATTGAGTGTCCCCAAAGTACCTCATGTGCTCTAAGAATTTGTTCTGGCAGTGAATGGTTGGTTCCCACTGTTGTTTTCCTCTGGTGGCACTAGTGCCCACAATCATGAGGCCCTCTTCTGATTATTCCCTGTTCCTCTTCCAGCTCTTGGTGCAGCTTCTATCCCTTGCCTTTAAATATTCCAAAAGTGACCCTGAATGAGAAGCAGACTTCACCAGCCCATGCTGCTCTGTGCTGTCCTGCCTCACAGAGATTTTAGTAAAGCAGCTGTCACTCTTTCCTGCTTCTCAGGCCCAATCCCTCTCCCCACCCATCTCCAGCCAGGTTTCAGGCAGCAGGTCCTGGGGCTGCTTGATCTGAGTGACACATAGGAACGTACTCTTCTCTTTCTCCTCACTAATGCTGTGCCACTTGCTCTGGATGGAAAGTGGCCCAATCTCTGGAATCCATTTATTCCTAGCAGGTGCTGCTTCTTCATGCCAATCAACTGCTGTATTAGATTCTCCTCAATGGTCCTTCAGATATGTGCACATGGGTCTGAATATATGGTGAATAAGTTTCTGTTCTCCATATCTTTGAGATGTGTCAGATGGGGAAGGACCAGCAAGTTTGCATACCATGTGCCAGGCCATAGGGGTCATGGAAGGATGTAGTATGGCTGCATTAGAACTCAGAGAGCATTTTCTAAATTTCACCACACATTTACTTTTACTGGGTCATTCTCTCCTCCTTCAAGTCTCCTGTAACAAACCACCAGATCTCCAGGTGCTTCTGCTGCAGTTCAGAAGCAGGATCCTGCCGTGCTCAGCTGCTGTTTGGGGGACACACAGCTTCCAGGAGGATGTACTGTCAGCAAAGCGCGTTACTGAGCTAACATCCAGTTGCTCAGGATGGGGGAACCCTGGGCCAAATCTCCTTTGTAGGAAACTCCCCCAGTCTCTATAGATTTTAAATAGAGTTTTCTTATTTGTCTACTAGATTATTTATCTGACCATACTGTGGACTTTTGTAAGGGACTGGGAAAGTCAGGGCTGTTAACATGAACCCAGAAATCTCTGGAGTCTGTCCTTGCCAGTATGGCAGGGATGGGGTGGAGGGGACCAACTTGTTTCCTGAGATTTTCCTGCCCCAAAGAGATTCCAACTAAGGTCAGAAGAACACAAAAGAATGTGTGGTCAGAAACTTATGTATAGTTCAAGATAATGGTGATAATGATGCTCCGAGGCTAATGATAATGATAATGTTGATGACAGTGATGAGAGTGATAATGATAATGATGATATCAGCTGATGTTTATTGAATGCTAACTCTACCTAGTCCTATACTAAGCCCTTGATATGCGATACTTCTTTTAATCCTCATAGCAACCCATGAGATAGGTGCTATTATTTCCATTTTGCAGAGAAGAAAACTAAGGCTCAGAAAGGTTAAGTAACTTGCTTGAGGTCCCATGGCAGACAAGCAGTAGAACAAAATCTCACAAGCAGCAAGTCTGCCTCCAGAGCCCAAACCTTGAGGCAATGCCTCTATTGTGTTTTTAGTCCCTGGTTGCCCCTCATGCAGTTCAAATTTTTAATGCAGATAAAAGGCTCAACTTTTTCTCCCAAAAGTGAAGTTGCTCTTACCCAGTGAAAAGGGCATAGCGAACAAGCAATAATTGGAGCTGTCCACAGGGCACTTGTGGCAAACAGCCTGAATTTGTGCTGAGGGATTGGCAGGTATGAGAAGAGGTGGAAGGAGAGAAAACAAGAGAAGTAGATGGAGTAAGGTAATGAAGGTGATCACGTTTTGACTTTATTCTTCAGGCAATAGGGAGGCATTAAGGTTTCTGAGCAGAGAAATAGCAATATCTAATTTGAACTTAGGAAGGTGCCTGCAGTGATTAAGGTCTGGATGGGGCAATCTTATCCATAGGTTTTCAAGCCATACCACTAGGAAGACCCCCTCTTCCACCCACTTATGAGGCTGTGCCTACCTGGGAGGTAGGAAACTATGGTGAGTTTCTCCCTTTTGCAAAGGAGGAAGTTGAAGCTCATTGGTTCAATGTCATTTTGACTTCCCTAAGAGCTCAGAGGTGAGGTTGCACACTGCTGTAACCAGTGGTGTGTTGGTAAATGTTTAACAACTCACCCTGAGGTGGGGGGTGGGGGCAGAGCCTTGATATGGAGTATTTGCAAATTCCCTTGGTATGAATACTCCCACTGATTTCAAGCTACCAAAATGATATCAGCTGGGTTGCAGAATTCCTGAAACAATTTATTTATTTGTTATTTTCAAAATATAGTTAAGATACAATACTATATTAGTTTCAGGTGTACAACATGGTAATTCAGCATTTATATACCTTATGATGTGATCACCACAATAAGTCTAGTAACCATCTATCACTGTACAAAGTTATTATGATATTGACTATATTCTCTGTGTTGTATATCACATTCCCATGAAGGAATATAAGAGGTACAAACTTCCAGTTATATAAATCATTGGGATATAACATACAACAAAATTCTTTAAAATTTAACAATTGATTCTACCAAGCCAGCTTCATCATACTTCAGCATGCAACTTAGCGCCTTCCCAACTCTTATATTCATGCAGAGCAAATTCCCCACCAGAGCTGTTAAGAGAGGCAAAGTAACTTGCCCAGTCCACAGCTGGCCAACTTAGAGACTCAGGAATGAAGTGAAATATAGAAACTGACATCTTGGTTCCCAGGCTGGGTGTTTATCTAGGCTCTGTTTAGGAGGACAAAATTTGATCTCTGCCTGGATCCCCTTCAGAAGAAGTTTTACATTCAGTGAAAGCAAAAATTTCCTCTGGCTTCTAAGACATATGTATCACAACCTCCTATCAGAACTAGAAAATAATGTCATAGAATATTTTTAATAGTGAGTACAAATCCCCTGCAGTGATGGACATAGTCTAAGAATTCAACAGTGACTATTAGAAGATTATATATTATTTTTCCGTTTTCATAGTGATCATAATGTTTTGGCATTTATTTTATCATTCATTCATTCATCTGACATAAATTGGGAACCCAGGCATGGAGATTATGAGCAAAAGAAAAGAACGGTTACCAGTTAAGTACAGACAAGTCAGAGATCAGAGGTCAGACATGAGACCATGAGTCCTGGTACTCAAGATGATAGCTGAGATGTAAGTAGTCACTGCGGTTTTGAGAGCCAACAGGTGAAATGCTTAACACCAATAGGTAGAAGGGAGGTGTTCAGCATCAGTAAGCAGAGAACATGGCTCACAACAGACCTTACCTTGAGGCAAGACACTGACCCAACCATTGGGTTCTTACCTACTTCTTGTTGGGACAAGAGAAAATTCCAGGTAGGGGTTTGCCCTAAGGTGAACCAGGGAAGGGAAAAAGAATTGATACTTGTAGAGAGATCCTGGTATACATTAGGCACTGATGAGGTTTTCCACATATTTATTCTTAAGTTCTACAGGCAAGGAGAGAAATTTGTAAGATAAGTGTTATTAATTTCTTGTTTGTTTGAGAAGACAGATGCTCAGAGAGGTTAAGTCACTTGCCCATGATCACACAGCTGGTAAATGTCAGAACCAATGGGATGAAAGGGTAGCAGCTGAACACAGATTCAGAAAAATTGGAAAGCAATTGGAACTTTATAGAAATGCAATCAGTTGGGTGTCTCCCTGCATTTGGGGAAAATTGATGTGTTGGGGTGCCTAGGTAGCGAGTTGAGAGAAGCAGAGTGATATTTTTTTTCTCCTCATGCCACTAAGAGCAAGGTGTTCACTACTCTGTCCATGTATCCTCCCTGGAGGAAGGGTTCTAAGTGTTTACACAAGGACACATTTGGGCACTCCGAGGAAGGCTAAACTGTAAACGAGATCATACCCCCAGCTCAGCAGATGCACAAGAATGAGGCACTTGCTGACTTGCTGACGGAGAACAGAGACTTCTTGTTTATTCAGCTTGCCATCTGGACAAGTGAAGCAGTGTCCAAGGAAATAGCTGTAACTAAAAGCTCAGAACCTTCCTCTCTGGATCCTTCTATGCCTGCTCCAAAGGGCTTTGACTGCTCTTGGCCAGGTGCACAGAATTAATGGTGAGAGAGGGGAGAGCAGGGGCTCAGAACCACAGGCAGACACAGGAGCAACATGGGGACATGGCCTGGCCATGGGGTCTGGGTGAAGGAATAACCATGAATGTCTGGAGACATGATATGAGATCCATTGGATCATTCTAAGGATTTATGAGTAAAATGGCTTTTGTTGTTGAAAGAGGAATTTAGATCAGACAAGAGGGAGAAATCCCTCACTAGAAGACACTAGAAAAATTGAGAAGCTGCATTGTGTTAAGCAGGTTGTTTGGTGAAATTCTTCTGATGGATGGGTGGAAAGATTGGGAGTAAAACTGGTGCTGGATCAGGGAAAGAGTAACTGATGAGAGTAACTCTTTCCCAGCCTAGACCCTGCAATCTATTTCACTCAACAGAGCTAAGAAAACTGGGGAAGATTTGAATCCTTAGCTATTTTGAGGGTATATGAGTATGAAAATAGGTCAAAAGTTCCCTTGACCATGCTATTCTTGCTCATGAAAGAGCAAAGTAATTCTGAATATCCAGAACTGTAAGCAACCCCCACATTGTTTTCATCTGACATTAGAATGCCCTGCTTATTGCTTTGGCACAAGCTCATTTGGGAAACTGCTTGCATTAATTAAGAAAGAGCTATACTAAACACACAAAAAATTTTAGTAGCCTTACACAATAAAATCTATTTCTCACTCTTAGCACAACTCAATGAGTTAGTGAAAAAAGAAGGCATAATGGAACTTCTGTTCCATGTAGTCATTCAGGGACCTAGGCCCTGCCATTCCCTAGGCCTCATGATTCTCCACCACTTGTGGCTAGAAGATGAGGGATGGAGGGTGGAGGGAGAGAGTAGGATTACTCAGAAGATTTTTAGAAGATAGTCCAAGAAGCGGCATTAATCACTGTTGATAACATTCCATTGGCCAGACTCAGTCACATGGCCCCATCTGACTGCAAGTGAGACTGAGAAATGAAGTGCCCAGGAGAAAAGGGAAACTAAATTTGGATTTTGGAACGCACAGTAATGTTTGGCACATATTCTTGAGATTTCTGAAAGGATAGTGTATGTTAGGGGAGTTGTTTGAAATGAGAGATCCTCTGTAATTTCCCTTAAAGACGCAGGCTGAAAACAGCACCTTGTGGATATAACTCAGAACTACTTGGTGATGCAGTTGGCAGGTTCTCAAACCTTGAAGCTGGACTCTCAGCCCTGCATTGTAGAGCCACCTATTACTGGTGGCAGCTCTGTCCTCATCACTGGGAAAAGGTTGTGAATCGAAAACTTCATGTGAACTGAGCCTTCGGAGGGTGACTGCATTGTGGTTCATTTATATTTTTTCTCAGCCAAGTGACTCAGGCACCAGAACTAGAGCTTTTTAAGAGCTGAGATCCAGGTATTTCTGAGGCTTTGTAGGGTTCCTAGGAGCTTTGAGTTGTTTGGCATTTTGCAAGGTGATAGGTCTAAGAATGATGAGTTTAAGGCAGCAGGTCATTAGAGATGCTGGATCCCCTTCCTCTCATTTCTCCAGGACATTCTAGCCTTTCTAACATGAATTTTCTAATACTTGTACCAAACTCCATATAGAAAAGTACATAGATGTGAAGGAAAAATATCTCCAACTATTTTTTCAACTTATGAGTAGCTCAGGACAGCTCTGGTTTATACCTATGGTCCAGGCATAATTATTCATATTCCTGCTTTTGCTCTCAAAAGTGTCCCAGTTTTGACGGTGAGTTATGTGGTCACCCTACTTAGAGGAGACTTAGAACCTGGGCTCTGTCTTGCTAATCAGGTGCATTGCTGCTAACCATCCTGCACACAGCCTGCCATCTCCATGATGACACAGGTGGTAGATCTTATAGAACCTGGAAGTCACAGGGTTACTAAATTGAACAAAGACAATAACTAATCCCCTTGTCATTGTCTTTGTTCAATTTATTAACATCCCCTTACCATTGTCTTTATTCAGTTTATTAACTCTGTGACTTCCAGATTCTATAGATCTTGATATCCTTTCTTTCAGCCTCAGAATCACAGGCCTATGCTTAAACAGCATTCAGTAAGTAGACAATAAAACAAAAAGTCAACATGCCTACAGGATTAATAAAACATGGGTCATAGATTCCAGTTTATAGAAGTGCAGTTTAGGACCATGAAGATAAAAGACGTTCTTTCCTCTTTGCTAGATATGAGGTCTCCCTCAGATACTCCTTACTTAGTGGGAGGTACAACTAGTCCACATCAAGCAAAATTTTACAGGAGGACCTCAGGTCAAACTGACAACCAAAAACAGGATCTATGCTGTGGTTAATTTACAGATATCAGTTTTATGAATGCTCTTTCTGAGTGGTTCATTATTGTCACCAAAAAGCCTTGTTTGCATGAGTGATATACCTAAGTCCTCTGAGCCATATATGTTCCCAGCTCTGAAAATGACCAGTCAGCAAAAGGCCCACAGTGCACTTCTCTGAAGGTGAGGAGTGACATCTGTACTGCTTGAAGGAAGTGTAATATATAAACTCATAATTAGTTGAGTATCAACATCAAATAGAATCTGGGATTAGTGCCATTTATTGGGGATAAAGTGACAAGTACTACTGTGTAATCTGGTAGTGACTGAGGTTGCCTCCGAACCTACATATTAAACAAATTGAACTCTCCAAACAAGGCACCTGTCTTAGTTATTGTTTTCTGTATAGTTTGGAACTACTAAATAAAACAAAGTTACTCAGTGTAAAGAGAAATGTCAGTAATAAAGTTGGCACATTTATATATCAAAAAGTGTCAAAGTGTTAATAAATGAATAAAGTTTGGGAAAATCTGATCTAGTTAACTCCTCTTGTTTTGCAGATGAAAAAACTGAGGCCTAAATAGAAGAAATGGTTGATGCAAAACTAAACCCCTTGTGTCCACTAGCCCCTCCAGGATCACTTCTTCCTAAGATTCACACTAGAGACTGATGCTGGTTAGCATCCCTGGTCCCTAACTAACAGAGCTCTTCCCAGAGCTGAGCCACCATTCCTTCATCCCACTGAAAGCAGGCACTCCCCATCTTCATTCCTCCAGACACACATTTCCCATCCTGCAGAGTATGTGGTTTTTGTGTGTGTGTTTGTGAATCTGAGACAGGAAGATAGAGTTTGCTTGGGGTCTCAGGACCCTCAATGTTGCTTGGCTATTTTGGAAAAAGCAAACAATTTCTACATGCTCACTTAATGAACATCAGTTTGAGGAGGCAGAACTCATAGGTTGTTTTAAGAGTAGATCTCAAGCTCCAGCAGGGTTTGGAGACTGACCCCTTGTTGCCTGAGATCCTCTGCCTTAATTCCAATCACCAGGAACTAAGTCTCAGATGACAATCTCTCAAGCATCCACTGGAGGAAGGCACTTGAACAGCCATACAATGACTTACACTGTTTCCCTGGGGCTTCAACGTTCTCTCTGTTTCAAGGAGCAGCATTTCCACCTACATGAAGCTATAAATACCAGAAGGCAGAAGATTTGCATGCGCCCCAGCTTTAGAACCAGGATCTTCCTAGGGTGAATTTGGTCATACACACTAGCTATACATGGACTCCCTGGGCTGGCAGGAATCTGCCAGGCTCTTGCTGTCCACTCCTCACTTCCAGATACAAATCGGGGCCTCTAACTTGCATTCATGAGCATCATATGTTCTCTTAAAGATTTTGTATTTCTGTCTGGATATTTAGATATATGTGTCATGTGGACACACTAGCTTTCTAGAACTCAAGATGATGAAAGAAATTGGTGGAGGAGAATGAACAAGGAAAACAACATCCTGATGTAATGGAAAGAATGAATATTAAAACTAAATGAGAGACCAAGGTTAAAAATAAAGGGATGAATAAAAATAAAGGGATTTTGTTGATCGTTGTCACTCCAATAATTTTTAATAAAAACAAACAAATAAGTATAAGAAGATAATAATAAATAGAATCATATTTTAGGAATGAAATTGAACATATTTAAATAAATAAATAAACAAACAAACAAACAAATAAATAAATAAGTGAAAAATACATACTAGTAAATAATAGCTAAGATAAAGTCAGGGTGACCATATTGATGGCAGTCAAAGAAAGCTTAAGAGAAAGATATTTTTGGAGATAAGGCGTCAGTCTTAAAGGAATATATAATAACTCTAGGCTGAATTACACCTAACAATTTAAATTCAAACTATATAATGCAACCATTTTTAGAATTATAAGGAGGGCCTGGTGAATACATTTTTAGTGAATGATTTTAACATATCTTTCTAAAAACAAATAGATCAAGCAGATAAAAAATAGCATATAGAAAGTAATAACATGATTCACAACCTTTGCCCAATGTCCATATCTAGAATCTTATATCCCAAACTAGAAAATATGCAGTCTTCTCAATCAAACATGAAACAATGAGATTTACTATTATTTTTCATTTCTGTTTAAATTAATTGCCTTTTGTCTTTTAACTTACTACTTGCTTTATCTTAAGCATACCATCTATGGACTATTAAGTTTAAGGTGGTAGTTATTATATTTCTTTTTAAGACCCTTCATTAAGTACATAAGTAGTATACATTTTTAAAGTCCATGTACCCACAGAATTTCCTTGTATATCACCAATGATGTGTATTAAAAATAAAGAATGCTGAAATTAATGATGTATGAGTCTAACTTAAGAATTTACAAAAGAGGAATGGAGTAATCTAATTGAAATAGCAAAATGAAAATTATAAAGAAAAGAGTAAAATTAATGAAATAAGAAAAATAGAAAGAAACAACTAAAAAATCTTGTTCTTTGAAAAAAGTAACAAAATAGACAACCCTTAGGCAATATTGATTAAATAAAAGAGAACACATGAAATCAAAATAATAGAAGTAAAAACTGAGAATCAATTGCATTTACAGTATAGATTTAAAAATTATGAGATAATTATGATTAACTTTATGCCAATATATTTGAAAACCTGGATGAAATATAACATTAAAACTGAGTAATAAAAAGATGGATAACAAGACTAGACCTAAAACTATTAAAGAAATTGCATCAATAGTTTAAAAGCTACCTACAAAACAAACAACACAACAGTCTAATCAGATAGTCTTACACTGAATTCCACCAAATCTTTAAGGAAGAAACAATCTTTATTTTATAAAAACTTTATCGGAGAATATGGGTGCAGTATTCTTTGGTATCAAATTCAGATAAATTACAAGACAGACAAATTATCAACCAATATCACTTATAAGTAGACACAAGAAGCCTAAATAAAATATTCACAAATCAAATCTTTCAATGCATTAAAAAATCCATTGTGACAAAGTTAAATTTGTCCCAGAAATTTAAGAATAGATCATTTAAAAAATGATTAATGTAATTGACCACATTAGCAAAAATGGGTAATAATCTATTATCATCACATGTAGAAATAGTATTTCAAAAAGTCAACATTCATTCTTGTTGTTTTAAAGAAAAAACTTAGCAAACTAAGAGTTGAATGGAATTTCTTTAACCTGATAAAGAATGTCCACTGAAAACCCACAGCAAAATCTTATTTAACAGTCCAATTAAGAAGTACTGCCTTAAAAATCAGAAACAAGATAAGATGGCTGCTATTGCAACTTCTATTCAAAATGAAACTCATAAGGAAAAGAAATTAAAGAAATAAGGATTCAAAAGAAAGATAAAGTCTGTCATTATTACAGATGAAATAGTTGTCAATGTAGAAAATCGAAATAATCTATATATCGACCATTAAAAATAATGAGTTTATTGAGGTTATGGACATAAGATCAGTATGCACAAACCACTAGCATTTATAAATAATCACAACAAATGATGAATAAACTGGTTTATTAATGAAATGGAATATTATAGAGCAATTGAAAAATTATAAACTAGATTGGCCTGCATCAATATTGATAGCTCTCAATAAACAAAACATGTTGAGTTTAGAAAAGCAAGTTGCAAATTTACATGTACAGTATGATACCATAAATGTAGTATAAAAGTATAAGAACACACTTAAGAATGATAGACACCTTTCAGCTTAGTGGTATCTCTGGGAACATAAGGACTATAAGGAGATGAAAGGTGGAAATTCAGAACACTAATGCTTTTCTTTTAAGACAGGGGTTGGAAGTGAATGTGGAAAAATGTTAACATCTATTCGATCTCAATGTCTATTATATTATTTTGTTGCCCTTTGCACTTCTTAAACATTTCATTATTAAAGAAGGAAGGAGTCTCTAGGGACAAGATTTTAGGCAAAGTGGCAAATGAGAATTGGAGATAGGCTCACTGTCAAGTCCTCCCAGGTGAGTAGCTATCACCAACATGCCTTAGACTGCTCATTTCTTGGGCATTTTCTGGAAGGAGTGAGTCTTGTGGAAGATGTCACTTGGACTTCCTGGCAGTCTTCTGCAGCATGGTGTGAGCAAGATGAGCTTTCCCGAATTGAAGTAGAATTGCTTTCTGATACCATCCCCACCCCCAAACTCCCACTGCACTGGTTCTCATGTTTAAGAGGTGAGGCTACTACAACCTATATTTTGTAGTCAGAGGGTATCATGAACCTGTTTTTAACTGAGTTAGGTGCTGTAAAACAATCCAAGGGGACCAATCATGGAATTGAGGTCACTGAGAAAAAGAGAGCAGAAAACTCTCACTAAGGGGGAAATTTGAGTAAAAAGCAAAAAAAAAAAAAAAAAAAATTACACAAGTTTTATTTTCATGTTATCAGTTTGGGATTAAAAAGAATAACATTTTAATACCCAGACTGGTAGGTGGGAAGGAAATAATGATTTAAAGATAAGTCTTTTGGATTCCCTTACTTGTATTTCTCCCTTGAAATGTCCTTCCCACAATAAAATACAACCACAAGAAGATAAATGAGCGGGTGTCTTGTGGGCGGTGCGGCAAGTCTCTTGGAAGAAGAGAACAATATAAAGAAAATGCACAGTGTTGCAGTCTGGGCAGCCTAACAAGGCAGCACACTCTCTCTGTACTCTAGATTCTTGATGAGGTTTGTTCATTTGGGAGAGAGCTTTTCCTTTTTTCTCAAAAGGTGATTAATTTTCTTCTTTTTCTGCTTTGTTGAAATATCATGCTCTAGATGATGATTGTCTGGTGCAACCTTAGCAGAGTCTAAGTGAAGGGAATGTCCACAAGTCATCTGATCAGTCACACATGCCCCGCAGGGCTACTCATATCTGTGGACTGAGTAGACCCATTTTCTTTGTACCAGCCTTATAAAAAAGAATACTACTAGTGGAACCCTCATTCTGAATCTGAAAAATCGTTTTCTTTTTGTCTAACTTAATTTCTTCACATTAAATTCCTCTTGGTCCCAAAATGGCATTTCATAGAATGGAAATTTCATGAAGAGTTAGCCTCTCTATAACTCAAGGTTTATGTTATGAAGAATTGCTTTGAAGCTTTGACTGTTGTGAAATGATTTGATTATGGAAATGGAGAAGGGTACCAATACTATTACTAGATGGTATCTGGAGTACTGTGTGTGTCTGGATCTGTGCAAGATACTTTGAAATGGGTACTCAAAATGAGACTATACAGGAAAGACCAACCACAATTAAAATGGAGACTGATGGAACCATAAAACAGGACAGGTTGCTGATGAACTGGAATTATTTGGCCCGGAGAAAAAGAGACACAAAGGGATATAAAACGTATTGATAGGGTCACTGGTTGGGTAACATGGAGGTTGGGTAGGTCTGACACAGGATGAGAAGAACAGCTGAAGAGGAAGGAGAAAGATTAATAGGACATACACACTTTCTTATCTTTAGCTCCCTGGAGTCTGGCCTCAGAGATGAATCTGGCAAACCTGTTCTGTTCTGTGCAGTTGGCAAACCTGTTCTCTGCATCAGTGGAACTTCCCATTTGCTCAGTATAATTCTCCCTCCCGTTTTCCTGCCTCTAGTAGTACACTTTGCTCAGTGTCTCCCCATACATTGTTCTTGATGATTAGAAGAAGGAAGCGGGTAGAGGGCAGGACAGTGCACTACAGTGAGTAAGGTACTGAACTCCAGTGCGGACACATGCTTGGATCCCAGCCCTTCCTCGAAATAGCTGAGTGACCCTGGCATCTCCTGAGTATCAGAGGAAAAATAAAATACAAATGTGACACCTAATGACCTTTAAGTATTCATCTCACTCTCAATTTCACTGCATTTTTTTGTTTTGTTTTGTTTTTTTTTTCTGTTGTACTTTGGGGGCTTTTGCACTCTGACCTCAAAAGACGAACAATATGAACACTTTTGTATTCTACGTCAAAACACAAGATTTTTCTTCTGAGCCTTTCTGCAAAACTTATCACCATTACATACTGTTAGAATATTAGCATGTAAGTCTATGGGACAGTGAGCTCCTTTAGGACAAACAGAACACACATACTGACCACATTTGAATACCTAGGGCTGAGTACTTGGCCTAGCACATAATGAATGTTCAGTATATGTTTTATAAAAGTGAATGAAAAATCGGACATTATCAGTTTAAAATGCTCTTTGTTGTGCCCAGAAGACATTTTTCTGCTGTTCTTGCCAGGGCGGTACTCTTCCTATGGACAAGAGAACTTAGTGCTGGGAGCTTCTAACATGTGGATTTATTCTCAGTCCTTGATTGTGTATTTGAACTTTAAGTATTTTTTACTTAGGGTTAAGGGAAATTCTTAGGGAAGTAGAAAAATAAATATTCTTTAAGCATCAATGCTACAGGCTTTCATGAAGTGGACTCAGGGTGTATTAACTGTGCCTTTTCTTTTCTGTGTTCTGATGCTTTGACATCCGGGGCCCTGCATACCCTGGAAGACTCTGCCTCCCAAGGTTAGCCAGTTCCTAGATACAGTAACAAACTCGCTCACAAGTGCGCCTTTTAAATGAAACCAGACAATCCAGAGCCCACATTTCAACCACTTTCATTACCAGGCTCTCCTAGCCAACTATTGCCTTCCCTAATCAGCCAACTAGGGACAGTGCCTATGTCCCAGGGCCGGCCGAAATTACTCCAACTAGCCAATCCTAACCCCGCCTTCCCTGTCTCCTCACCTGTTTCTTTCCCCTGAAACCACCACAGTGAAGGCTCTTGTCATAACTCCCACCCATTCCTGGCTGACCCGGGTGCTTCCCCCTGTGGCCCCAATTATGTGGTGTCTCTCCTGAACTCTGAGTAACAAACTGTCTTTTCAAGGGCAATCATCTCCCGGTCCGTTGGCCTTGCTATACCTAAATAATAATAAAACCTTTATTTTAAAACACACGGACTCCCCACAACATTCCTGGAAGTAGGTATTTTACAAATAAGGAAACAGTTCAGTCAGGGTAAGCGCAAAAATTAAGCAGTAAATAAGCAGTGGAGCTCAGCTTAGAGCTCAAATGTAGGAACCCTAACTGTTTTTTTCCTGCCTCGTGTGATAGCTGAGTCATGTTTCTCCTTTAATACAGAGGTAGTATTCATCACACGGTGTTTTCCACCTTGCTTCTTTTTCTTTAAATAATATATCTCAGGTTTCTTTGTTTTTTAACCAAACTTTGTTTTTCCATAAAATAGGGAAGAATACCCAAGTAGTGTACATTGTTTCTAGTTCTGCTGCTGACCAAATCAATGCTGTTGACTCCAGGATAAATGCAATTTGGAGCCTTCTGCTTCTCTGGCTAAGACTCGAACATAGTAACCACAACAACAACAACTTCACTCACAAAGATTTATTTTATGCCAGGCTCTATGCTAAACACTTTACATACATTTTCTCATTTACTTCCTCAACAGTGCTGTGAAGAAGATGCAATTATTATTCTCATTTTAAAGATGAGAACACTGAGGAACCTGCCCAAGGTCACAAGTGATGGAGTCCAGGATGCCAACTTCATCTGATTCTATAGTGCATGCACTGGGCCAGGGCTTCTCAAACTAACGTGTACATGACCTACTTGGCATCTTTCAAAGATGCCTAACATGGGCATCTTTCTCAAAAGTAGATTCTGACCTGGGAGATCTGAGGTAGAGCCTGAGATTCTACATTCCTCACAAGTTTATGCTGCTGGTCTGTGGACTATATTTCATGTACCAAGGCTTATGCCACGGTGTGGTCTTGCTGCTTGCCTTGCATAGAATGTGCCACTGGGGCTTTCTCTGCTCATTTCCAAACTTCAGCAATTCTCCAGCTGCTGCACTGTAGCATAACAGTCACTGGGAAGGAAGTGGGGTTTGGGAAGAGAAACACATCTCATCTTTATTTATATAATTGGCAGCAATGGGGGAAAGACAAGAAGAAGAGAAGGAGAAAAATGTTTGAATAAAGAAGGCACAGTTGCCTTTTTTTGAACAGGGACCAAACTCCTTTTCTATTTTGACAAATGAAACCAGTAAAATAAAGTTTTGCCAGAGCATACTTGAGCCCCACTTGTTTTGATGAAAAAATAAGATAAAGACCATTGCAGGACAAACCAAAAAAGAAAAAGCTATCTTCAAAACAAATACTCTGATGATCTGCATGAGAGAGAAGATGCTGCTCTGCTTTCCCAAAATGTACAAGATGCTTTATCAACTGGCAAAAGAATTCTTAATGTGGATCAATGATTCACAAAATATTTTTTTCCTTGTGATTCATCCCATGCAGCTTCACAAGTAATTAGAGGTATAAGGTTATATTTTATTTCCTCTCCTAAAACAAAATTTTAAAAGAGGGTATAACAAATGTAAAAATCCATGGTTTCTATATCAGAGCAAAAGCTTTGTGTTTCACCAATAAGAGCCCTTCTCCCTCATTTATAGTTATACTTCATATTCCTTAAGGAAAGTTCCATGAAAAGACAAAGACTGGGATTATGACAAGACTTTTATCGATCAAATGCCCATCTTTGTAACCTGAAGGCTACAATGCCACCAGGCCCCCCTTAGCCCTTGTTCAGAGAGTAAATGGCCATGGCTCCTTCTCCGTAGTTCAACCATGGGAAATGATTCAGAGAAAACATAAAGACCTTTCCTTTCCTCTCTTTTCCAAGTGTCTGGAGAAATTTATTCATTCAATCAACAAAAATAAATGAGTGTCACCTTTATGTATCGAGCACTAGGTAAAGAATTAAGAATGTGAAGATCACAAGGGATGATCATTGCCTTCACAAGAAGCATATTCATGTGTGTGTGTCCATATGTGTGAATATAACTATATATGCATATGTGAGCACATGTGTGTTAGGGTAGGTAGGTGGGGCTGAGAAGTAAACAGAACATTATAATACAATGTGAGAACTGTTAAAATGGAGGAGTGAGCAAAGAGTTTAAAGAACATATAGGAGAGACACTGAACCCAGACTGAAGATACTGGTAGGGGAAGGTTTTGGAATTGGTGGTCAATGAACAGTGAGCCAAATGCGAAGGGAGAAAGAGATAAACCACATGGAGATGGATGTGGGTACTGCACATACACCTGCAGGGGGAAAAGGCAAGGAAGGATACACTGTGCTCAGGGAATAACTGGAGCAGTGTAGTTAAAATACAATGTATGGAGTGAAAGCGTTGGTAGTGAATGTGCACATTCTTTTATATCTTGATTTACTCACTTAAAATTATGTTGAGTTTGTAAAAGTCATTATATATTCTCCATAAGTTAGACTTTCAGTGGCTATATAGAATATACACAGAGGGTACAAACTAATTGATCATTCCCTGATTTCTAGATATTTAGATTATTTGGTAATCTTTTATTATAAGTAATGCTGCAACGAACACCTTTGACCTGGATCAAAGCGTACAAACATTTTAAAGATTTCTGGTGCTTACTGAATTGATTACTTTCACAAACGTTTACTTCTCCTCTAATTGTGAGAATGCTTATTTTATCATATTATTTCCCTCAAAATTGGTTTGTTATTTTTAAAAATATTTTTAAATTAAAGATTAAAAAACTATCTCCTCACTATTTTAATATTGCTTCAACACCTTAAAATTTTTTTATATTATACATGTTATACTTGAATACATTCTCTTGTAAAAAAGTGAAAATTTATAATTTCCTTGCCAGAACCATTCATGTGCCTCTGGCGTCTAACGGGCTCCATCTGTCTCCTGGGTCCTGGCCACTGGCCCTGCTTCCCAGCCAGAGAGACCCAGCGATGGCTTCCAGCTCTCTTGAAGCCATTAAATCCTGGTAGTTACTGCAACCACTTCATCTTCTGACGCATTGTCTCTTCTTTTTTCACAGACTGCATTGCACTTACCAAAGAGAGAGTTTCAGCAGCTCCGGTCTTTGGGTCTAGCCAACCAAATTCACAGAAGTTCTGCTTTCTTAGAACCTGTCTGGAAAGACTAGATAACACAATCTGAAGGTTTGGGAATTAACGCTCCGTGGGACAAACTTCGACTAGTGAGCAAGCAATAGGAGGGCTAATGGAGCTGCTATATCCATTGCTTGTCCTTCCTTTCCCCAACACATTGTTCTCAGACAGAGGTTTCAAATGGCTACTCTGCTTTTACTGTGAAACCAGATGTGTGTGGTGTGGGGCGTGGGGGTGAGTGTGAGTGTCTGGCATTGGCCTGCTTGGTAATGCACCACCTTGTATTTTCTTTGCATCTTTTTGTCTTCCTCTTTCTCTCATTTTTGCTTTCCTGGACTTACATTCTACCATTAAACATCTATGGCCCAATCTATCTCATCTTTAATCAAATTCAATATTAAATTTAATCCCGACGATATTACTTAAAGAATTATAAGCTTTACACAGGTTATTTAACTCTTCTGAACTTGAGTTCACTTCTCTGCAAAGTAGTAATAATATTTTGGGGGGTAACTGGTATTATTTTAGTTCTTAGTAGAGTCTATTTATCTAAGTGAGTTTCTCTTTGTGAAATAACTGATTACTCTGCATTGATTACTATTGAGATTTTACAGCAAATTAGATTCAAATTTTAAAGCCAACAATATATTGAGGTTATTTCAGTTATCTAGTTTTGAAGGTTGAAGAGTGAGACTCATTTATCATATTTACTAAGGGAAATTCTACTGCTTAGGTCATTGTCTTGAATTAATTAATTTTTTGTTTAGTAGCATGTTATTTAGTCTCCATGTATTTGTGTGTTTTCAGTTTTCTTCTTGTAATTGATTTCTAGTTTTATAGTATTATGATCAGAGAAGCTACGTGGTATGATTTCAATCTTCTTAAATTTATTGGGATTTGTTTTGTGGTCTATCCTGGAAAATGTTTCAGGTGTGCTTGAAAAAAAAATCTATATTCTGCTGCTTTGGGGTGAAATGTTCTAAAAATATCAATTAAATCCATCTCATTTGCTTATTTATTTATTCATTTATCTATCTGTCTATCTATCTATCTATCTATCTAGATATCTATCTATTTATTGAACACCTATAGCACCTGGTATTCCTAGGTGGTCTCCCATCCAAGTACTAACCAGGCCCAACCCTGCTTAGCTTCTTAGATCAGACAAGATCAGGCACGTTCAGGGTGGCACGGCTATAGACTAAATCCATCTGGTTTATTGTGTTCACTGTTTAAATCCACAGTTTCCTTGTTCGTTTTACATCTGGATGATCTATTCATTAATGTCAGTGGGATGTTAAAGTCTCCTGTCATTATGACTGTATTATTGTCAATATCTCCCTTTATGTCCATCAATATTTTCTTTATATATTTAGGTGCTCCTACATTGTGTCTGTCAATGTTTACAAGGGTTATATTCTCATGTTGGATTGCTTCCTTTATCATTATGAAATGTTCTTTCTTGTCTCTTGTTATATAGCCTTTGTTTTAAAGTCTGTTTTTCTGACATAATTATTGCTACCCCAGCTTTTTTTATTATTTCTATGTGCATGAAATATATTTTTCCATCTCTTTACTTTTAGTCTGTGTGTGTCTTTCGAGCTGAAGTGTGTCTCTGGAAGGCAGCATATATATAGGTCATGCTTTCTTATCATTTAGCCACTCTATGGATTGGAGCATTTAATCCATTTATATTTAAAGAAATTATTGATAGGTGTGTAGTTATTTCCATTTTATTATTCGTATTTTTTAACTTTTCTTTCTTTAAGAAATTCTTTTAATATTTTTTTTAATACTAGTTTGGTGATGATGAACTCTTAGCTTTTTTTTTGTCTGGGAAGCTCTTTTTCTGTCCTTCAATTTTAAATGATATCTTTGCCAAGTAGAGTAATTTTGGTTGTAGGTTCTTGCTTTTCATCATTTTGAATAGTTTGTGCCAATCTTTTCTGGCCTGCGAAGTTCCTGCTGAGAAATTTTCTAACAGTCTTATGGGTACTCCTTTGAAGGTAACTAACTGCTTTTCCCTTGCTGCTTTTCAAATTCTCTCTTTGTCTTTAACCCTTGGTATTTTAATTGTGATAGATCTTGGTCCTCTTTGGGTTCATCTTGTCTGGACTCTCTGTGCTTCCTTAACTTGTTGTGTCTATTTCCTTCACCAGGTTGGGGAAGTTTTTGGTCAATATTTTATCAAATAGAGTTTTTTAATCTCTTGCTCTCTCTATTCTCCTTCTGGTATTCCTATGATGCAAATGTTGTTAAACTTAATGTTGTCCCAAAGGTCCCTTAAAATATCCTATATTTTTAAAATTCTTTTTTCTTGTTTTTTATTGCTGTTCTGATTGCTATTTTCTTCTACCCTGTCTTCCAAATTGCTGATTCAATCCTATGCTTCATCTAATCTGCTGCTAATTACATCTAATGTATTCTTTATTTCAGTTTTGTATCATTCATTTCTGACTGGTTGTTTTTTTAATGCTTTTTATCTATTTTTGTAAGTTATTACTGAGTTCATCTATTCTTCCATTAAGTTCCATTGAGCATCCTTATAATCACTGGTTTGAATTCTGTATCTAGTAGACTGCTTGCCTCCATTTTGTTTAGTTTCCCACCCCCACCCCCCGGAGTTTTGTCCTGTTCTTTCATTTGGGATACATTTCTTTGTCTCCTTGTATTAGCTGCTTTCCTATGTTTGTTTCTACATATTAGGTAGATTTGCTGTCTCCCATTCTTGGTAAGGTAGCTTATGTAGTAGGTGGCCTGTGGGACCCAATGGCACAGTCTCCCTGGTAACCTGAGCCTGGTATTTCAGGGATATCCCTTTCGTGGTCGTGTGTGCCCTCCTATTGTAGTTGAGCCTTGATTACTGTTGACACATCAGTGGGTGGGATCAACCCTCAGACTGACTGGCTTAAAGACTGGCTGTGACTACAGCAGATGAACTATTGTGTGAGAACTAATCCTATTAAGTGGGATTCACTGTAGTGGGGCTCTGGTGCTTGTTAGGTCCACCCTTTTAGTGTGTCATTTGTGGAAGTAATTGGGTGGTGCTCTGTTGTGATCTGAAGTTGTTTACCAAGTGTGTTGGTTCTGGGGCCTCTTGAGAGGAGCTCTGGCGCAGACCAAGGTCAGCCTGGTGTTACCTGGTAGGAACTACAAAGTGATCTGTGGTTGGTAGTTGCTTGTTCTGGGCTTGGCAGAACCTGGGAGAGGCTTGGCTGTGAACTGAAGTCAGCTGCCACTAGTGTCAGGCTAAGGGCTACTTAGCAAGAGGTACAGGGCATGCTGAGGCCAACTGCTGCTTGTTTGTTGTCTGTGGACCTTTCAGAGATTTTAGGAAAGTCCACAGTGTGGGATGAGGCAGGCTACTTGTGAGTAACAGCCATTGAATGGGGTTCCAGCTTCAGGGAATCACCAGAGTGGGGCCAGTTTAATGGAGACAAATTTGGTGCCTGCCTGTGCCTATAGCCTGGGTGGAGAGAGGGCTCATCAAAGGAACAATGGTGCCTACCAACACTTTAGTCTCAGAGAGAGCTGCCCTTTTATATTTCTCCCTGAAACCCGCCACTTCAGTTACTCTTCATGTGCCCTGTCACTTTTTAAGCTGCTTACTCAGCACTGGAGCTCAGAGCAAGAGCATCCCTCAGCAAGTAAGTCTATGCATGAGTCCTTTAAGAAGATGCCTGGGACTCCAGCCACCCTTTTTCTCACCTGGACAGAAGGAATCCCAAGCCAGATGTTGTGAGAGTTCTCCTTCTGGCACTGGTGCTTTGAGATGGGGAGCTCAGAGTGGAGTTGAGACCCTTTGCTCATTGGAGAATACTCTGCAACCAAGATATCTTTTATATATGATTCCCCCACCCCACAACTCTTTTTCTTCTGGAGATTGGTTCACTGCACGTGAAAAAAATTTGTAAATATAAATACTTCTGATATGTTATAATTATGTAAAGTTTATGGTATAATTTCTCTCTTTATGACATATTTTCTAATGATCACCTCCCTGAGCCTTAGTTTGCCTGTCTGTAAAATGGGAATAAAAATACATATTGAATGTCATAAATATTCAAGAAGTTACATTTGTTAAGCATCCAACAGAGTACTTGACACATAGTAGGGACTCAATAAATGCTAGCTATTTTTATTACTTTATGATCATTCATGTACTATGTGCATCTCACTAGTTGTTCTCTTTATTTGGTTACCTGTACTACCTCCCTTTCCCCTTCCAGTTAAAATGTGATTGGGGAATGAGGAGACTCAGGATATTGTGATGCACTGAAGACAGTTTGGAGCCTCAAAATGAGTCATAATACAAGGGGTGAGAAAAGTAGCCATAGTTTTCTGGGTCCAGCATACAAAGTAGACAGCTTATGTAACCATCTACTGATTAGTGGGGCACTATGTCCTTTGCCCAATACAACAAACAAAAAAGCAAAAGTCACACTGTTACTCTGTGCCTGCTCCTATTCTCTGAGGTTTGTAGCTAAGCTTTTCATTCCCTGCCAGTGGAATGCTCTAACATTCATGATCTCATGTGATTTTTATCAATAAACCAGGCAGTTTTTATCATTTCCATCTTACAATGAGCCCAGAAGATCCTGTTATTAAAGAACAGGGAAGGCTCAGCATTCCAACATTCAGATGCTAGTTGGGGTCTCAGGCTCCATATACCAATGATTCGAACATCTGCTTAGAAGCTTGCCAGACATTTTCTCTGGAAGTTGTCTCTGCTATCTCTATTTGTAAGTGATTGTGAATCTGCAAAACTTGTGACCATAAATGGTGGAAGGAGGCAAGGTACACACTAGTCTTCAGCTTCGAGGTGGTTGCTTTCATCTCTCCTATCTTTTGCTGACACCTTGTACAGCCACTGCCTGAGCTTCAGTGGATAAACACAGAATTGGAACCTAGCCATCAACCAGTTATTATTGACAGCTTCTCATCATGTGCCAAGTTGAGCACATGGGACTTGTAAGATGATTAAAAGGAAAGAGATCCATTTACCAGAAGATACAAATATTAATACAGCCTAATGAGGGAAAATTTCTATTACTATACTTTATAACTTGCACTTGTTTAGCATCATTATCTCCAGACCATCTTCTACTTTGCTGCTAGAAGAATCTTCCAAAAGCAACTCTTTGTATTTGAGAACTTTCATACTCAAATAGCATTGAAGGTTCTATGTGGCTTCTCAAATAAAGTCTAAATTTTGAAACTCAGCATTTAGCAATCTATTGCAAATTCACATTTCTGGACTTATCTTGATGACTCTCCTGGAAACTTTTTCACACTTGAGCCAAACTAAACCACAAGTTACTCGGGGCCTTATATGACACCCCCTCTCCCCAAGCCCAGTTATTTGTCTTTTCATACCTTCCTACCATCTCTCATGTTTAAATCACATGTGAGCTGGTGTCTCATTGCCCAGGTCAGATGCCACCTTTTTTATGATACCTTCTCTGAGTTCCTCGACCAGAATTTATTTCTTCCTCCTCTAAGCTTCTGTGGCATCTTTCATAGTCTCATATCAATGTTTTCTCCCAAATTATATTGTAAATCTTTGACAGAATGGTTTTATATCCTATCTAGTTCCTGGATTAGTGATTTACCTTTAATAGAAACACCATAAATATGACTGTGTACTAGCTCTGTACTTTTCCATCAGCTTCAACATCTACAACCAACCTTATATGTAAATCAGGCAGTTTTTATCATGCCCATTTTATAATGGGTGAAATTAACACTCAGAAATTTTAAGTAATTTGCCTGAAGTTAAACAGATGGATAGTAATGGAGTTAAGAAAACAGCCTGGAGGAAATCCTTATCTGAGTTCTTTTATTCAGTTTCAAAATAAAAATTGTACCACCTATAATCAAAGTGACAGAGCTCTTCTGAGGAATGCAGTGGACCTGAATTGGCAGGGAAAACTTCACAGAGAAAACTTCTTTTGAGCAGTGTTACAAAAGAATTGGGGAGATGGATTAACAAGAAGGAGGAAGTGGGCATTCCAAGCAGAAAATAGTGACAAAGGAAGAAATGAGCATATTGTGGCATATATAAGTACATATGCTTTGAGCATGATAATACAGTATTTACTTTGATGTGGAAAGAAAAGCATGTAATCGAGAGTGAGAAACATGAAACCTTATTCCAGCTGTACCACCAAGGCTGTGTGATCTTGGAAAATTCATATCATGGCCATGTCTCTGAGTTTTAGTTTTTGAAGTAAAATAATGATAATAGTACGTGCCTTACCTCGTGTTGTGTGAGGCTCAAATGAGAGAAGAGATGTGAAGTATTTTGAAAGTATGGGATGACACATGATGTTGGAAGCAAGAGTGAATCCTTGTCTCAGAAAAATTAAATGAAAAGGCTGTTCTCTAAGTCTTGCATCTTGAAAGCATTGTTATATAATGAAGGAAATTGGGACTTCGTTTTGTGACCTGAGGAGTAAACTACAGCCCAGTAAATACCCACAAACTCTCAAGAGCCTATTCCTGAGGTACTACCTGAGAGCCATCCACTGAGATCACTGGTCCAGCCCTCCATGCAGACCTTGTAAGACGTATCTTGTTTATCTTATGCTTGTTTGTTTGTTCTCCATAAAATCACCACGACTGAGATAACTCAGCCCTTTATCTTTTAACTTCCACCAAACTGGAGTCTCATATACATTTAACCTAAAGAGTCCATAGCGAGACCAACAGCAGAGCAAATAAACTCCATGTGTGCTTGCTTTTTGCTTTTCTCCTCTCCCTCGTGCCAGCTTCCCAATAAAAATGCAACCCATGAAATTGCTTGTTTGCATCAGCTTTTCCACTAATAATCAGCAATAGTATATCGTCTACCCTAGTGATTCTCCATCCCTCAGGAACATTCTGGCCAGAAGTCTAAAAGCATGCACTGCAGTCTGTGAAATTCTTACTCTGCTGTTATTTCGGAGCTCTTGGAAGCAGTGTGCTCAGATGGCTGACAGCGTCAGAATGGGAAATACCTGCTCTAGAGGGGCCAGCCAAACAATCTCAGTTGGTTTTACTGCTGCCACATCCAGGAATCAGGTGCCTGGAAAAAATATGCTGACAGGATCAGACTGAAAAAGCTGTGATGCCATCTGGGGTCAGGAAGGGATTTCTGTCTAAATGCCAACTGCGGGGGTTGAGGCAGTGTGGTGGTGCTCTGCTAGCATGAAGTTGGGAATAACCCAGGAGGTACTGGGGAAAGCAAGAAGACAAGCAGCTCAGAATGTCATTTAGGAGAGTTGGGGACTTCAGTGAAGATGAGGATGATACTGAGGCCTGAGCCTTCCGCATTTTAGAAAGTGTTTTATTTTAGAGATTTTAAGCATACACCAAGGTAGAGACTGACAGTATAACAAATCCCTGTGTATCATTGTTCAGCTTCAATATTTATCAGCTCAGGCTTATCTTTTTTTCTCTCAGTGTATTGATTGATTGATTGATCGGCATTATAAAATTAAATTTATTGGGGTGACATTGTTAATAAAATTATATAGGTTTTAGGTATTTAATTCTATTGTGTAATTCTAATCATTTGTATATTGCATTGCGTGTTCATCACTCAAAGATAAATCTCCTTCCATCATCATATATTTGACCTATTTACCCTATCTTGTTTCATTCATACTTCTATTTGCTTTCATTCTCCAGCCCCCAACTTGACTGGATTTTATTGAAGCAAACCCTAGACCTTGTATCACTACAGCCATTAATATTTCAGTAAGCATCTTTAAAAAAAGAACTTAAGAAAATATAACTGTGGTATAATTATCATGCTTAAAAATTCACCTTCATTCTATTATACCAATAAATATCCAGTATTCAAATTTTTATAGCTGTCTTCTAATAATCCTGGATATTTTTATAAATCTCAGATAAAATTAAAAAAAATAAATAAGAGGGAATGAGAGAAAGAAAGCAGTAAGAGAAAGAAAGAGGGAGAAAATGAATCAGCATATATTTAATGAGTATCTATGATATACCAGGTTCTGTGTTGGGTTCTAGAACATTTGACCTCATTTTAGGGGATGAGAAAAATCAAGGGGCAGAGTGGTTAAGTCATTTGCCCAAAACCAGTCCACTGGTAAGTTTTGAAGACATAATTCCATTGCAGGGCTGTGTGATTTCAAAGCCCATCTCTTCTATTCCACATTACATTTTAAATAACCAAATTATCTACCAAGAACTCTTGGAAAGAAGGAAAAGAAAAAAGGTAGAGAGGAATAAAATTCCTTTGCCATCAAAAAGTTGTAAAATGTAATTGCTTTGGAGCCAGACATTTCTAGATTTGAATCTTGACTCTGCAGTTGAGTGACTAAGAAGTTAACTTCCCTGAATCTTAATTCTTCATCAGTAATATGAGATGTGGCAAGGCTTGAAAAAAACAATTCAAACACTTAATGGTTATTATTATATCTGAAGAATAACAATGGGAGAGAGAAGGCAGGAGAAGGTAAATATTTACCCCATTCTTCTGCAGACTGATGTTTTCAAGACACTGATCAGGGTGATAACTAAGAATCAGAGAGAGCAACTCTGGTTCTGATGAAAGGAACCATGGAGGACAGTGCAGGACATAAAGAGGAGAGGTGGAGAGATGGGGAGGAAGAAAAGATCAAATAAGTCTTGGATCAGCATCTATCCCTTTCACAATACAAAAGGAAAGGTAGGAAATGAAGAGGAACATGGTGTGGAAATGGGAGAGTGGAGAAATTAACCTGAATGAAAAGGTTGAGGGCTGAGCAGCAGAAGTGGAAAATAAGATTGGACAAATGAAACCTTAAAAAGGTAGAGATACCCAAAAGTCTTAATTAAGAAAAAGACTTGTTAAGAAATTCTTTAGGAACATTAATCTGACCATGAGATGCCAGGCAGATTGGATAAGAGAGAGAAGGGAGGCAGGGACCCCTATGTAGTAGTTATTTCTAATCTTAAAGAAAGTCTCAAGGTCTTGGGGTGAATGTAGATTTTACAGCTTCGTGCAAAGCCTCTTGGGTCCTAAGATTTTTGAAGCTAACATACTAGTAGTAAAGTCTTCTGATCTTCAGAGAAAAGGTATTTTCAGGTGTCCAACAATAGCTCTTTTGCAGAGAGAACCCATTGTTCAAAGCCAAAACCCTTCCCAACAACAACTGCGTACTCAAGCAATGATGGATAAAAAAATGTTGTCAAAAGAAAATGGCAGCAAAATTATGCAAAAGGAACATTGTGTTATAATAAAGTAAACCCAGAGACCAATGAGTTCAGAAAATCTCACAATATTGGCTGATTTGGACTTCTTTTTCAAACAGGCATTTATTTTAAGATTCTTTAAAATGGCATTTTAATGCAGCAGCCTTAGTGACAATGAAATTTGAGCTGATGACAATATCAGAGGTTTTCTCCATTACCCATAGCTATCAAAATAACCTCATAACCTCCTAGGAAGATTTCCTTTGACCCAAATTGAGATTCAGCCATTGATTTCCAAAGAGTTAGAGTACTAGAATCATTAGGTTGTAGTGAAACTCCAAGGGCATCTTGCCCATTCCTATCCTTACTGCAAGAGAATGTTGATTTTATTATCTAGAAAGAAATTCATAGAATTAAGGAGAAGCTTAAATATCATCTGTAAAGAAGATTCCTCCAAATGCTTGTGTTTCCTATTTTAACAATATTCACTTCCAAGCAATTCTTTCATCTACCTTGCCTGCATTCCATTGTTCTAATTTAATTCAATATTCTAGATTTGCAAACACATTTAATAAGCTTTACATAAGCACTTTACAAACATTTAGTCAGAGTGCTAGAAGAGAATCATGATGTAATATAGTTCATTTATTGAGACACAGTGATTCAATTTCAGCACTAAATAATGGCCACTGACAGCTTTGATTCTAGTTTAAAATCTCTAATAGGCTTTATAGTGAGAGATTAATCTATCTAGTTGTACTAATTTTCCTTTCTTCCTTTTTTCCTTTCTTCTTTTCTTCTTTTCTCTCTCCTCTTCCATTGATACCTATTAACCACATTGACATTATAAGCCACATTTAAAATCAGAGAGTTTCTAACCTATTTTCTATTTATTGGTCTTTCTTCCTTCTTTGAGAGATATCTTCACTACAGAGTTGATTTTCAGGAACAATAACCTTTCTGAAGGGACATTTAAGAATTCATTATTCCCTTCTTCAGGCAGTAGTAAGAAAATAGATGGTGAGTAATTCTAATTAATATGACATATTAGGTTATTTGAACCAACCCTTCCATTAAATACAATTAAAAATATGGCTACAATATAGAAAAAGTGTCCTTAAAAGCAAAAATTGCTGATAAGATCATAACCAACACCAGGAAAAATGAGAAGTAGTGTTAAACAGAGATCCAAAGTTGCTTTGAGAGCATTCTTGATCCTGGCAAACCTGGGCTTCAGTTTGGACTGACATAGTGGTGAAGGGGAAAGAGGTCAAGAATTTAGTCTCACACCAGGTGGGAGGTTAAAAGGAAACCCTTCCCTCTATTAAACTAGGACTTAAAGAACAAGAAGTACACCTAGCCACAAGTCCAGCCCCCAGGGAAATTTGTGCAGATGCTAAAGGGAAAACAGGATAAAGGCAAGAGAAGGAAACATTCTTGGGAGATTGTGGATACAAAATTGCCTTACCAGAAATTTACAGTGAGGATTGGTATTGTCTACATGATCCAGGGAACTTAAAGCAATGAACTTGGTTGAAGTGAGCCAGAATGGTAATGCTCCCCAGACTCTGAAAAGAAAAAAAACAAAAATATTTTCTGGATGAAGATTTCTTTATTTAGACCTCAAAGAATCCCCCAAAATAACTTTTGTAAGTTATTTTATAATCTGTGTCTAATAATTACAATATCTAAAATCTTTATGGGTCATTTCAGCTGTTTGTCTTATTTTGGCTTAAAGATATAAAAGTATGCAATAGTCTGTAAGTATTTAAAAATTATTTTAAAAATCATATAAAGTAACCTAGCAGATTGCACTGAACTAATACAATTTATAGAATTGAAAAACATGAAAACTAGAAATAAAACTAAATAGATGGGATTTACAGCAGGTAATGTGAAGGGAAAATTTGTAAACCAGAAGATTGATTAAAAGAAATGATTCTAAATATAACACAGTAAGATAATAAGTTTATGGAAATATGGAAGAGAGCTGAAGAAATTTAGAGAATAGAATTCCAGAAGGAGCAGAGAGTGAATAAGTCATAAATAATATTTGAAGAGTAAAAGGCTGATGAAGGACATTAGTCCACATATTCAAAATACCTAATAACTTACACAAGATGAATAAGCAAAAATAAATCTACACTTGGACTCATCATAGGAAAACTGAAGACAACTAAAGACAAAGAGAAAATCTTAAATGTATAAGAGAAAATAAAGACATATTAACTTTAAAGAAACAATAAGATCAACATTGAACTTCCCAACAAACCAAAAAAAAAAAAAATAAGACAGTGGAAAGTCAAAAGAAAATAATTGCTAATTTAAAATACATTCAAGAATAAGGGGTAAAGGCATTTTCAAACAAACAGTTAATTCAATGTCAGAAGATCTGTACTAAAGCATGTACTTCAATGAGAAGAAAAAATACTTTATTAGAAAGTATGAGATGCAAGTAGGAATGAGGAGCAGAAACTAATGAAATAGAAAGGATACATATAGTAGAGTGGATTAACAAATGTAAAATTGGTTCTTTGAGAAAATGAAGAAAATTGACAAATCTGATGATCAAAAAAGATCAATTTTTGATCAATTTGATTCATCTAATTAATAGAGTTGAAGAGGAAAATATTACAATTATCTTAAAAGATGCAAAAATTGATAAATAAAATTTAATATCCATTCATTATAGGAACTACTAGGAAACTATTATTAGAAGTGAAATTCTTTAATCCAACAAGAAGTAATAGAGTTTTATATCTCTATATCTATATCTATATATCAAAGATTATACTTTATGGAGTAATGTTAAAATTAATCCCAATCACCACTTTAGTACAATATAGTAAGAGAAAGAAATAAGAGATGTAAGAATTTCAAAGGAATAACAAAACTGTTATTGTTTGCAAGTGCTTATTTCCAACCTGGAAAACTCAAATGACAATTTAGCAAGTTTGCTGAGTATAAATAACGTTAAAAAAATCAATTGTATTTCTCTATTCCAGCAATAGTCAGAAATTGTATATTTAAAAATTGTATCACTTGCAATATCATAAAAAGTAAGGTGGCTACAAATAAATTTAATGTTTTATTGAAGATCTTTATGATGAAAAATTATACAACTTTTATTGAAAGATATTAATGAAGACTTCACTAAGTAAGTGAAGATATTTACTTGTGTATGGATAAAATGTTTATCAAAATGTTCATTTTCTCAAGATTGATCTTTAGATTCAAAGCAAAAAATAGTCTCACAGTTTCATGATTTTTTTTGATGGAATTTGACATACAGTATGTGAATGAGCAAAAGGCCAAGAAGAGTCAAGATGAAAAGATGTTAGAATGAATATGAAGCTATAGTAATTAAATTATCATAGTGTAAGGTTGGTTAAAATATAGGAAGAAATAAACCCAAGTGTATATTTACACTTGATGCATAAGAGTTTCATAGTACCTCAATGGGGGGAAAATAAGATCTTTTCAGTAAGAATCATTTGAACAATATGATATCTTGTGCATAAAACAGGGCTTGAATCCCTATTTGAAAACATAAAAAAAAATTCATTACAGATAGATCAAGGGCTTAAATGTGAAAATTAAAACTACAAAAATTTAGAAGACAGCTTAAGACACTTTTTTTTTTTGGTCTTGAGTGGGGAAGGCTTTTTTAAACATTTAAGAACCACAAATTCTAAACAAATCTATTAAATTGTCTATTTTAAAATTAAGAGTTCTATTTATGAAAAAATACAGTATAAAGTAAGTGAAATTAAGCATTATACTGAGAGAATAGATTTATGGCAATAAAACTGGATTAATATTCAGCACACAGAAAGTACAAATCAATATGCATGGGACAACTGAAAATAAAAATGGGCAAAGACTTTCAGGTATTTATTAAGAGAATAGTCAATATAAAAATATTTTCAACTTTATTAATAATCAGAAATAAAAATTAAAATACAGTGATTTATCACAGCTTATATCCACTAAGATGATTACTCTAAAAACAAAAGAAAACCCAACCAAAACAGAAAATAACAAGTGTTGAGAATGTGAAGATTAGAACCCTGTGCACTGTTGGTAGAAATGTAAAATAGTACAGGCACATTAGGAAAGAGCATGCAATTTATTAAAACATTAAAAAAAGAACTACCATATGACCCATTAACTTCACTTCTAGGTCTATCCCCAAAATAATAGAAAGCAAGATCTCAGAGATATTTATACACCCATGTTTAGAGGCACATTATCCACCATAGCCAAAAGGTGAAATCAACCTAAGTGTTGCTGTTTCTCAACAGAGAAATATGGTGTATACATACCAAAAAAAGGTGGTACACACATAAAATGAAATTTTATTTAGCCAAATAAAAGAAGGAAATTCTGACACATGTGACAACAAAGAAGGACCTTTTCTAGTAGTTTGATTTTAGTGTATAGAAACACAACTGAGTTTTGTATGTTGGTTTTGTATCCTAAAGTTTCACCGAATTCATTTATTAGTGCTAACAGCTTTTTGGTGGAGTTTTTAGTCTTTATAAGATTATGTCATCTGCACATGAAGACAATTTTTCTTCTTCCTTCCTGATTTAGATATTATCTATCTTATCTAGCTCGCTATCTATATATGCATAACTGTTCTGGCTAAGACTTCCAGTATTATGTTAAATAGAGTAATGAGAGTGAATGCAAGGTGTTTTCTGGTCTCTGAGACACTTCTAACATCTGAGATCTGAGAGTACCATGGGTCAAAGTCTGCAGTGAGGGCTGGAAAATAAACTTTAGGGGATATGGGCATTGGTCAGAGGGAGAGTGATGATGAGAGCACCTTGGGAACTGGATCATAATCAAGTGGGTCATTGCTCTGAGTTGGGGAAGTAGCTGGACACTGCTCAGAGAGTAAAAGGAGAATGGAGGCTTATCAGCTCAAAAAAATAAATAAATACATATTATTTAATTGGTTAATTAAGAAATAGATGAGTTACATAATCTATCAGGTTGCCAAGAGAAAAATATTATTTTTTTTTCCCCGAAAAGCAATAGGTAAGGCTGCTTTCAACAGTTACTAAGATTTTGGAGAAATTCAGAGTTATGTGAACATTACAGTGTGTTCATTTATTTGCAAAATTTATTATGCCCAATACATAAGTTTCTTTGCAGTGGCTTTGAAGATAGAATTTATTTGTCCAAGCAAAAGTATTTAATTCTGTTGTGCTGCAGTCTATAAAATATTTACATTGTTATTCTACTTACACACATCGCATTGCTTACATCCAGCTGCATTTCTCTCTGATGCACTTTAAATAAGAGATTTGGATTCCTGACAATGTCATCCAAGCCAAATTTTAGAAGAAAGAATCACGAAATCATTTCAGCTCACAAAGCCCCTGCCCCGCCTCGTCAGGATGTCAAACCGTTCATCCTTTAGTCATTCCGCAGGATAGAATCCAAATCAATCTAAATAAAGAGCCATGTTTCCGAAATCTGAAAATTCCAGAAGACGGAATGTCTTTAATTAAGTATTTCTTAATTATCACATATTTCCCTCAAAATCACTGTCCCCTCTTATACTTAGTGCGTTTCTTAGAGAATATAATATTTAAACAGAAAATCCAAAGTCATTAACAATGGACTCTAAACTCCAAATGTATGAAAGTAATGTAGCAGCAATTTAAAGCCGTGTGATTAAAAAAAAAAGGGTAATAATTGAATTGGGAGTCAAGGACCTGTGCTCATTGCCTTGGTTCACCATTGCCCATGTGAACATGAATGTGTCAAGGCCGTATTAATTCTTCCTTCTTGTTTTAGGATAATGAATACTTGCTTCCTCTACTCCAAGTGTTTGTCTAATTAAAAATTATGCATAAGAAATAGCTTTGAAAAGCATAAAGTATGGTACAAAGATAAAGATTTAATACAATTCATTACCATGTGTTGAATGATAACCACCATCACAAATATACCTTCTTTTACTATATCACTGAAAACTGACTGCAAATTGGCTCTTATTTTTACCTTCTGAGGCAAAAAACAATTGGTATAATATTGATAATGTTTGGTTGTTCAAGGGTGAATTACTGAGTGTGCAAGTTTTTCACAGGCCTCTCCTTGTTTTCCATCTACCTCCTGCCTGTGTTCTCTTTCCACTGTTCTTTAACATCTTCACTTGAGTGTTGGAGATTGACTTGTTCATTGTCCCCTGAAAAGTCTTGTGCATTCCCACGTTTGAATCTTCACACTCGCCTTTTCCTTCCTATGAATTGCACCCCTCTCTTCCTCTCTGTGGATTCTTCAAAGATCACCACTTCTATAAAGCTGCCCAGCTGGCTGCCCTGATCCTCTCCAGTCTTTTCTGTCTCAAACACTTGCTAGAACACATTAGATTGCCCTGCTCACTTGACTGCCTTTGGAGGCTGTCATTTTGTATTCACTTAAGTCTTGTCTCTTCAACAAAAAATTATACATTTATTATGGGTTGGACAATTTATTTTTTTGCCTTTCTTACAGTAAAAATGGCATATGCCTGGTAACTATTAAGTACTGTAAAAAGTTAGATATGGAGAATAAAAGTAAAAAATCAACGTTTTTTTATTGTGAAAGAGAACACAATGGTCTGGAAATTCTGAATTCAATTTTTGTATAGTATTCTTATCTCTATGTTGGATAATAAAACAGTATTTATTTGCAGCTTAATATAATGTGTGAGTAAAATGTATGTCATGTAATTAGAGAAAGAGGTCAATTTAGCATGGAAGAAGATTCCATTCGTTGTATGCAGTCACAGTAACAGCATTTTGCTTCTATATGACTGATATTTTAAAAATACATACTGTATAAATATTCATAAAAACATACTTTTACCACCTTGGAAACCATTACAGATACCACATAGTAAGGCAGACATTTGCACTATTACTTCCAGCAACAGCTACTTTTCAAATAGGAAAAACTTTTGGAAACTTAACACTCCATAATAGGTTTGAACATTTGCCACATGACACTGACTCCTCACTTATGACTAATCTGTTATGTATGGCAAAGTAATTGTTTAAGGTACTATACTGGGTTGGCTTGGAAATATACCAAAAGTGATGAATTAGAATGCTTAAGGGGCTGTATAGGAGAGCGTGCTTTTAGTAATGTTCTCATTTTAATGACGTGTATCTGAGTTGTGGGTGAAAGATAATTATATGCAACACACAAGTGTATATGTATGCATAAAATTGATTTATTTATTTATATTTACTTCTATGACAAGAAAGACTCAGGGAGTTTAAAAAAATACATGCAATCCAAAAGTATAGAAAAATTCTGAAGAAAAATAAAAGCAGGAAAGAGAGTGAGAGAGAGAGAGAGAGAGAGAGAGAGAGAGAGAGAGAGAGAGAGAGAGAAAGAGAGAGAGAGAGAGAGAGAGAGAGAGAGAGATTCATACTAGGGAATCCTAGTTGGTTGCTGGAGAAACGATGCTAATGTGACACTAAGTTTGTCTAAAGACAGTAAGGCAAATGAATCAGCTTTAAGTCACCATAACTCAAGATGAAAAGAATCCAGTGTTTAAGAGAGCTATAGCTTGCCCTGACACTGAGATTAAGCTATCTTCCATGGACCCTCATTAAAAAAAGGCACTGTATAACACAGTGGACGATGTCCTTCACAAAGTTCTGACAGTTACCATCACCAATTTATAGGGCATTTTCTGATAATGTTCCTCACTGCAAGCAAAAGACACAAAAACAGTTGTATAAGAGACCCAAACCATGCTGCTCTTGTATAGAGCTCACTGAGGGCCTGGATTGACCCCAGGGTAAAAGCTCTAAAGGCGTGTTGTCCAATAGAACTTTCTGCGATGGTGGAAATGTTCTATATCTGCACTGCCAATATGGTAATCCCATCCACGTGTGGCTATTAAGCACTTAACGTGTGGCCAGTGAACTGAGGAACTGAAGTTTAACTTATTTTAATTCATTTAAATGTAAATAGCTACTTGTGGCTAGTGGCTTGTGTTGGACAGTGCAGCTCTAGAAAAATGTCTGTATGGTATGTCTTTCCAACTATCTTTCATGAATATCATTTCTTGTGACTGAAATTTGGTAAATTACTGGGTTAGGGGAATATAGAACAGGAGGAAGATTTACTTCTGAAAGCATTTCTGGGTCTGCTACAATGCGGAGAAAATTAGGCAATAGAAGCTTCAAAGCTCTATGCCATCAGGCCGAAGTACTTTTATTACAGAGTGTTTTGAGATGTAAACACTCCCAGTGTATGTATTTTTGGTTAGAAATTATATTCTGTATTCTGAATGTATTCTGACACTCTAATCTACTTGTACCTTATAGTCAAACACGTCATTTTAACAACTTTTTAAAAAACCTAATACTGCCAATCTCCTTTTCAATTCAACATCTAAGATGCTGAAACTCTTCAGAGAAAAATCACACAAACACACAAATTGGAATTTCTTCAAATTCCTGATTTCTAATCTTGATGGAACCTTTGATACTTTCTCATGATCTTTCTATATGTGCCATTTTCATCTCTTCATTCTTCCCATTCTCCTCTCTGGTGGACAGGGGGCCTTTTCCAAAATAACACTTCTGGGTTACTATGAAAGGTGATCAACAGTAGCAAGAGAGAAGCTGGCTTTTATTTAGGTGATTCTTTCACCAAACTTCCACCATTGGCCTGCTAAGATTGGCATAAGTATGGGTCTCTCCAGATTCAGGAATAAGGGACAAATGGTTTCTCCAGTCTGCCAAAGAGGAAAGGTAGGATGGAGCTGGGATCCTGAAAGAAGGGCAGAAGAGCAGGCAGGGACGAAAAGGGGTGACCAGGGAGAAAGAGCTTCTGAGTTTCCACCAGAAGTGAAGTCTGACTGGATTGGAAGGTGATCTAATGGGCAAGAGTTAAGAAATATATTATCCCAGTCATTGAATTCTTATCATATTTATGATTGACTCTGAGCAAATTTGGGTCTTTATGATAATAGACTACACACTTTCTGGATGATATGGGACAAAATAGCAAGGTTTCATATGTTTTCCTAATCCATTTTCTCTACCAGTCTTTCTCAGAACACTTTGACCTTTTATGGACTCTCATATGTCTATCAGTAGGTACATCTTCTGCTTCACTGAGAAACTGGAATCTGGAGATTTCAGATGAAATTTCCCTCAGTTTCCTGAATTTATTACAATGTAGTAACACATTCCTGTCAGTCTTTCCCTCTTTTCATAGTGAAAAAATTCTCTTACTATTTTTTAAGGTTCTTATTGTAGTGTACTCTGCATCCTTCTACTCATTATTCCTAGGGTTCCTGCTCCATTAATTACCTGATTTCTAGCCTGTATCTTCAATCTTGTTCTTCCTTACACGTTTTTTCCCACTTACTATTAGCATTTAAGCATACTCAAAATCTCTTGTATATTAAAAAAAGATTTCCTAGACCTCAAAGTCTTTAGCTTTTACTTCTCTCTCTCTCTCTCTCTTTTGTCCTCTAGTTCCAAAATTCTTCAAAGAGTGTCTACTTTCCCTAACATTCCTTGCTCACTCCATTGGCTACTTGACTACTACAAGTTGGCTTCTGTTCCCACTAGTCCAATGAAACTGCTGTTTTAAGGCAAGCAATGACTAGCTGGTCACTACATGTCATTATATTGCTTATCTTATCTGACCTTCCTGGAATTCTCCCTTCTCTTTGTGCATTTCTTTCCAAGACACATAAGCAAGAGACCTGGGAGGCAGTATTAACTCTATCACCTTCTGTTTTATCACACAGTCCTCTCATTCTTTTTACCAGTAGTCTGAAATTTCTTACCACAAAGTTTCGGTGAGATTGACCCCACCCCATCTCCAGTCAGCATATTCCAACTTTCTGGCTTAAAGTAGTTGGCTCGAAGATGGATGAATAATACAAGTCATGCTAATCAGGGTCACTAAGACCTACTTCCAAAACTCTTACTCGAGCCATCAGAGAATTGGACTTATTTTCTATGAGACATGAGGCATATGGCCTTTGGGGTTGTGGCAGCCTTCTTGGGAACACAAAAATAGAGGACTGCTTGAGAGTGGACACAGCATTGAGGAAGGGAAATAGAGAAATAGAGAAGGAAAAAAGGAAGGTTCTGGTTACAAACCCTGAATGCTGGATAAATCCATTCCTGAAGCTCCAGATCTTTATCCAAAGTGCTCAGTTTTCTTAGCCATTAAATTCTCTTTCTTTGTTTAAGCCATTTTGGGTCACATTTCTACTTCAATAATCAGAAAAAGTTCTATTGACACAAACCCCTACTTCACTCATTTCTCCAAATATTATTTATAATATTTTGCAAGTCTGTTTAATGAGAAATCCTTTACTGAGATTTAATGAGCAAGCTTAACTCTAACTTAACAATGAGGAACTTACTGAGTTTTATAACAGGAAGTTTTATGATAGGAAGCTTTCATGGCTAACTGATTCAGCAGCTCAATGAAGTCACCAGGATCCAGGTTTTTTTTTTTTTTCTTTTATGTTTCTGTTACGACATCTTCAGTTATTGCTTAATCATTCAGGCTGGTAACAGGATGGATATAGCAATGACTCATTGAGACATGACATCCAGAGGATAAAGAGAAAGTCTTTTGATAGCTCTTTCTTATCACTGAGAAAGCCATTCCCTGAAGCTGTCTAGAAGACTTCTCTTCACATCTCCTTGGCTAGGATTGGGTCACAGACACATTTCAAATGAGTTATCCCGGAGTAGTGGGCTTTTCCTCAAGCACATGGCTATGTACAAGAGAGTTCTGATGGAGAGAAAGAGAGAAGATTGGAAGCTTAGGAGGAAACCAGCGGGATTCACTACAATGACTAACAGGGTGCTTCATGACTTGGCTCCTGCCTACTTCTCTGGCCTCATCTTTTGCCACTCACCTCCTTAATACTTGATCTTCCAGCTCTACTAACCTAAGATGTGTTTCTCTGAGTATGCTATGGACTCACTTATACATCTAGAGCCTTAAAATATATTGCACTCCTATGCTCATACCTTCTACCTATCTTTAGGATTCATCTTATTTGTTACTTTGTTAGTTCTCTTGAGAATTCTTCTCTCACTTCCAAGCCTAGGTTAGAGGCCACTCTCTTATACTCCCGATGTATCTCTGCTTGTCCCATTAAAGAATTTGTCACATTGCACTATAACTACCTGTTCAAGCCTGTCTCCACAGCTAGAAGATGACCTTGAGAGCAAGGATTCTGTCTTGTTCTTTGATGTATTACACAATGATGGAGGCATATAGCAGGTGCTCAATAACTGTTTTTTAGTGGATTTATAAAGGTCATAGTTTTCTTCTCCAATTTATGAACCTGAAAAAACAAGCCTAGTAAGACAAAATATCCCACTGGTCCTTCATAGTACATACACTCCTTTCAAGGATGACTCAGAGCAGTATCAAAAACCCTCACAGGTTAATCTCTTTAAAAATATTTATTTCTAAACTTCTGGCAACTTAGTGTATATCAATATTATCTATCTGATAACAAGATATTTTTAAAATAAATTTTATTTTTGTATAATTTACCCATTTTAAGTGTATAAGCCTATAAGTTTTGACAACACAACACCACAAAATATGTCCATCACCCTAGAAGTTTTCTTTGCCCCTTTAGAGTCAATTCCCTTGTCTCTGGTGCCAGGAAATCACTGACCTGTGTTTGCTTGTTCTAGAATTCCATATAGATGGAACAACACAGTGTGTGCTCTTTTATAAAGTATCCATTCAAATCTTTTTGCCCATTTTCTCTTATGTTGTTGGTCTTATTATTGAGTTGTAAGAGATATTGATCTGTCTGGGTATGAGTCCTTTGTCAGATATATGTATTGTGAACATTTTCTCCTAGTTTGCGGCTTGCCCTTTCATTTTTCTTAACAGTGCCTTTTGAAGAGCAGAATTTTTTATTTTTTATGAAGTTCGATGTCTCAACTATTCTTTTATGGTTTATGTGTTTGCGTAAAATTTTATTCTGTGTTTTCTTTTTGAAGTTAAACAGTTTTAGCTTTTACATTTAGGTCTGTGAGCCATTCTGAGTAACTTTTGTGTAAGTGTGAAATAAGGTTTTGTGTAAGTGTGAAAAAAGGTTTATGGATATCCAGTTGGTCCAACTCCTTTTGTTGAGTTTAATGCCTCGGCACCTCTGTTGAAAATCAATTGACCATGTAATTGAGGCTTTATTTTTGGACTCTCTAGTCTGTTCTATAGATCTGTATATCTCTCTTTACTCCAATATTGCACTGTCTTGATTATTGTAGCTTTATAGTAAGTCTTAAAATGGGGTAGAAAAAAACCTACAATGTAGTTCTTTTTTAAACTTCTTTTATTCTAGGTCCCTTGTATTTTCATGTAAGTTTTAGAATTAGCTGTATTTTAGACATAATTTCTGTGAACAAGCCTTTAGCATTTTGATTGAGGTTATGTTTTGGAGAGAACTGATGTTATAACTATATTGAGTATTCCAACTCATGATCACGGTATATCTTTCCATGTACTTAGGACTTCTTTTATTTTTTCTAAGCAACATTCTGTAGTTTTCCATGTACAGATCTAATATGTAACATATTTTGTTACATTAATTTTTCAGTATTTTATATTTTTTTGATGTTATAGAAAGTGGTACAGATTTTTGTATATTCTCCTCATATCCTTCAGCCTTACTAAATTCTTTTGATACTTCTAGTAGCTTTTTGTAGAATCTTTGGGATTTTCCACATACAGACTGAACTGTCTATGAATAAGAACAGTTTTACTTCTTCCTTTCAAATCCATATGACTTTTATGTCTTGCTATTACTTTAGTGCACTGGCTGGGACCTCTTATGTGATGTTGAATAGAAGTGACATGAATGCATATCATTGCCTTTTTCCCAATCCTAGGGGGAATGTGTTCAACATTTTTACCATAAAGTATGCTGTGTGTTGTAAGTAATTTTCATAGTTCTTATTTATCATGTAGAGGAAATTTCTAATTGTGCTAAAAGATTTGTTTTGTTTTAATCATAGATGGGTATTGACTTTGTCAAATAGCTTTTCTGCATTTAATGAGAATCTCCTATGATTCTCCTAAGGGAGTGAATTGCATTGACTGATTTTTAAATATTAAACTAACTCAGCCATCTGGAGTTTCACCTTACCTACTCCTGTACAGTTTAGTATTCAGCAACAGACTCAGGGGGGCCCCATGCAGATGTCTGGTGTTTTTTTTCTCTGTGGAGCGCCTTCCTCTCCAGTACTTTGCCTCATAACTTTCAGCCACCACAGCCTCACCACACTCCAGTCTCTGTCTCCTAACCTCAGTAAGAAGGCCAGGCTATCCTTGGGTTCCACCTCCTTGCATAGCTTCAAAAGTACCTCCAGGCAAAAAGCCAGAGCAATTATAGAGCTCATTTCATTTATTTCTCTTTTTAAGAGATCTCAGTTCTGCTCTGTCTGTTACACAGTCAGTGTTGCCTCATGTATATTACTCATTTTCCAGTTGTTTTTTTGGTTGAAGAACAAGTCCAGTACCTTCCTTCTTTTATTGGCCAGTTATTCTGCTATGGTTGAACAGGAAAGTAGCCTGTAAAAAATCTTGATGGAAAATATTACATTTGTTCTTTTCTGAGTCTTCGGTATCTAGAGTGTGCTTTGTCTTTGGTGACTATTTATTGAAAATCTGTCTAATGCAATGGTTTCTGACCTTTTTGGTGTCTTTTTGTTTTTGAAGTTGGCATTTATTGAGCTTCATCTCTATGCCAGGCACTGATCAGTACTTGATATGTATTTTATCCTCATAACAGTTATGATACTGATGCTACATTTTACAAAAAAGAACATGAAAATGTAAAATGATGGAGTCCAATATCAGGGTGATTGAATTAGATTTTAAATCTTTGGTCCATTGAATTAATGCCTCCACATGGCTGTGTTATTCTTCTGGACTTTTGTGTGGTCTTGAGGAAACTGTTCCAGTGTAATCACCCTTTGAGATTTTGATAAAACTCACTTATGAATCTGGTCCTCAGAAATAAGATTATTGGCATGTAACAAGAGTGTGCATACAATTTCAGAGGGTTCACAGACCCTTGGAGCCCATATACAAATAAGCCAAATCACAAATGCCAGCAGGAGGACCCCTAGCTAATGTAGCCATCCATACCACTCATTGTCATCTTAAACCCTTGGTGAACTACTGAATTTTCCTTGAGCCGCTTGTGGTTCTATATTACCATTTTTAATTATACCTCATAACTTGCAAGACTGCCATTCCTCTTCTTGTGACTTGTGATCATGCCTTCAGGATCTAAGGTGAGTCCACATGGGCACATTCTTGCCTGGAACACTTCTTTTCATGTTATGTCTTGTCTTATCACTACATAACATTTAAGAAACAGATCCTTAAAAGGAGGCTATTTTTAGATCATTTCACATTTTCCCATAAAAGATCATCAGAACTAATTCTATCATGATTCACTTCTAAGTTTTTCTCACGTCCTGGTCACTGAGATGTATGGTCTCTCACAAGTGGGAAAATTCTCCTACATTTCCTAATTCTTTCACTTTCCTTATCTCCTAGGTCATTTCCTGTTTTTTCCTCCAATTTTCAAGGCTCCTTTTCCATCCTTACTTTCAGCTGGTGACTTTGCTTCCTTTTTTTTTAACTGAGAAAATTGCTTTTGATTGCATAAGTGAATGTCCACAAACTCTCACAAACACATCTACTAAACAATTTGTGTCTGAACTCTGCTCCCTCTCTCCCATTTCTGTAGACTAACTGTCCTTTTTCAAGGCCACCCCTTCTTTTGGATCTTAGATCTCATACTCTTTTTGCCTTGCTCCAATTTTTCTCTTTCTTCTGCATCAACAATTTTTCCTTTCCTACTGAATCATTCTCATCACACACAATAATACATATCATAGTAGCTCTCATCTTTTAAAAAAAAGTCTTGTCACCCTTCATCTATTACTCTATTTTTCTTTTCCCTATTGACTCCAAAACTCCAAGAGTTGATCTTACCCACTGTCATCAGTTCTTTCTCAATCTCTTTTCAATTCAATTTTTAAAAATTCAACAATCAATTTAAAGTTCCTCATTCTACTTATCCTATTAGCAGTATTCAACAAAATTGATCTCTCTTCTTAAAACACTGCACTCGTTTACTTTCACAGACCCTCACTCTCCTGCTTTGCTCACCTTCCCAGTCCCTCTTTCCCCATCTCCTTTACTGACTCTTCCTTCTTTTACTGGTCTCTAAGAATTAGGATAGCCTGAGGCACAACCTTTCAAAATTTCTTCTTTGCTTTCTACATTAATGTCCAAATGCTCTATTTGATTTCTCTGGCTATAACTACCATCAACCCCGGTAGTTCCCAGTGGGGGTGATTTCTTCCCCCAGGGACACTTGGTAATGTCTAAAGACATTTTTGATTGTCACAACTGGGAGCAGGTGCTGCTGGAAGCTTGTGGGCAGAGGTCAGGGATGCCACTGAGCACCCTAAAATGCATTAAACAACAAAAAAATACCTTCCATAAACCAAAAGCATTCAGCCCAACAGCCAACAGTGACAAGGCTGAGAAACCCTGATCTACCCAGCCCCCTTCTCTGAATTCTAGACTCATATGCCCAACCTCCTACTCAACACCTTCATTTGGATATTTAACAAGTATCTCAGACTTAACATGTCTCAAACTAAAGTTTGGATTCCCTTAGAAAACAGTTTCCTTAGAAAACAGGGCCTGACACAGGACTTCTGTTTTAATGGCCGGTGCAATTGTCAGACAATGAAAGAAAAGGGAAATAGAGAAGTGTGATAGGAAAGGACAGTGTACAAATACAAGGTGGTGAGTTATCGAGCTGGCCACTACTTCAGGAGCCACAAAAAGATGCAGCCCTGTCACTAGACAATGTGGTTGCTTGTCCCTGAAAAGAATAAAAGGGAGAGGGAATTTATTTACAGGCTCTATCCTATCTCATATATCCTACTGGACAAGTTCTCACTGGTCCATTGAATTAATGCCTCCACATGGCTGTGTTATTCATTTGGACTTTTGTGTGGTCTTGAGGAATCCAGATTCTACTCATTGCAGTGTGGTCAACCTCTGGAGGCAGAATTCTGTTGCCCACACACAGCTGGCTGTTCCAGCAGCAACTGAGGCAGCACAAGTTGCCATAGGCCAAGAAGAAGGGAGAGCTGGAGAGAATCTGAGGAGAGGCCTCAGCTGCCCAATACAGTAATAAATATGACACACAAGGTGCCAGACTTTGTGTAGCTCACATCCTGGTGGAAGAGAAGCTATGCAATCCACTCTTCCAGTAAATGACATCACTATCTACCAAGTTACTAAGGCTACAAACCTAGGAGACATTCTTAAAATGTCTTTCCCCCACATCCTAAATCATCTCTATTTTTAAAATGTAATTCTACTCCAATCACTTCTTGCAAGATTACCATTATCTACCTTGTTTATGCCATCATTGCCTATGTTACTGAATAACCTCCAACCTCCCGCCTTGTTTTCAGTAGCCAGAATAATCTATTAAAACCGCAAATCATATTATAGTACTATATGAATACAAGTCCCCCATTATCTTTCTTTACACTCAGGATAAAATAAAATAGTCTTACAATGGCCTAAGAGGCTCTGCACAATCTAGTCCCTGCCTATCATTGTGATCTACCTTCTACAACATTCTTCTTTGGTCACTCGTCACTTCACTGGCCCTTTTTTGTTTCTCACATATGCTAAGCTTGTCCTTGCCTTAAGACTCTTGCATTGGCTCTTACCCTATCTTTCTGATCTTATTCCTTGTTCTTTCTCTTCTTGCAGACAGGTCCTTCCTAGCCATGCAAATCTATATTTGTCACTCTCTATCCCTTTCCCTTAATTTTCTTTACTTAATGGTAGAATGCCAGGTTTGTTTGTTTGTTGTCTATCTCTCCCAGCAGAATGTGAGCTTTGTGAGGTCTGAGACCTCATATACCTTAGTATTACTGTGTCTCTAGGGCTAGAATATGTGTGACACATAGCTGAGGTTGCCCATATATTTGTTGAGTGAATACATATCTCCAGACCCTTACCAACTCTGGGCTTGCTTCAAGAATGATGAGTTCTTAGCTCATCAACTTCCTTCCAGTTCCTTGGAGGCCCAGTCCTGCTCTGAACACATCTGCTAGAGGAGTTAAAAACGTCCTGATCTTATTATGTCCCCCAATAAAACCCTGAATCTAGGCACCTGAGATTCCATCCAGTCTGTGATTTTCTTCTAGTAAGGCAATCGCCAAATGCTGAATCAGAGCAAGTACATCCATATGAGACTAGAGAGATGACAGTCGTATGGGGCGTTTAAAAGAAGGATGGGGTTATAGGCCGAGGGAGGTAGGAGAGCAGGTTAGGGAACCCCAGTATCTTTAGAACATGGTCAGAAAATGTTTATCACGTCTGGCAGAGTTATCTCCCATAGGGCTTTAACAACAGCATCCATAAGAGCCGAAGCAGCAACAAAACGACAGTATTTCAGCGCAGAGCTCATGTTTTCTTTCTTTTTTCCTTTCTTTCATTTGCAATAAAGCAGTAGTGTAGAAAGAGTTAGTGGAGTAGAACATTAGTGTAGAAGATGGGGAAAGGGCAGTTTTATATGAGAAGGAGTTTAAGAGAATTCATTGTTCGTTAAAGAAAAGCTAGGATATGGATCCAGACCAGTGGAAGGAACAAATGCTTTTATTTTTCTGAAAGGAATGCTGCAGTCTGAATCTGGAGAAGGGACTTAACTAGTTCTGTACCTGGGTTTATTGCACTGCCTGGGGAACCCGGCCCAGGCCTTTGCTTTCCTCTGCCCACTAGGGAGTGGGGAGCATGCAATCATTGGCTTTGATTAAAGAGGTGGGTGGTGCGAAGGGGTGGCCCCCAGGAGGCGGTGGGAACCAATCAGCGGCGACTCCAGGCTCTTGCAGTCTCCTAGAGCCTCCGCAGCAGTTGAAGTACAGGAGCTGGTGACTGCCGGCTCTCGCGCTGCGGGCACCCAGGCGCAGCGCCTCGGGGGACGCCGCGGGAGTCGCGATCCCAGTGCACCGCGGACGCCCTCGCCCGTGCTGCCCTGCATCTCTGAGTACCCTGTCCCGAAAAAGTTGCAAGCCTTGCAAGTGACTCTGTGGAGGCACTAGGCGAAGAGAAGAGGCTGCGGGGAAAGGACATAGGTGGAAGGTGGGCAGGCGACTTCTCAGAATCGTCCCAATTAGCACCAAGTTGTTAGACAACCCCACAAACCCAAGAAGCGTTTGGTGATTGCCCACATTTACGTATTTCAAAACAAACTGATGGTAAGAAAACCTCCAACTCCAGCCATAGGTCAAAGAGCGACCGACTTTGGGTACCGCCGCCTCGCAGTAACACTGTATAAAACCCAGGTGATCCTCAGCTGCAGAACTCTACCCAAGGTCCTCATCTGTCCAAGTCGGGCGGGGAGAAGCTGGGTCCGCCCTGCAGAGAGGCCCCTGCGGGAGGGGCGAGATGGCGCGCCGAGCTTGGCGACCGAAGCGGATTATTGTGGGACTGCACAAACGCAACCCCATCCGCGGAGTTCTGCCAGGAGCACCGCCGCCTGCATTGCGTCGGATCTGACCGTTTGCAATGTGAAATTCCCGCGGAAGGTCGCGCGGCCAGGGACTGTGCGCGTGCAGGGCTGTGGACCACAAGGGAAGTAGAATTGGTGGTCGGCTGTTCTAGCAGAAGGAAAAGGCGGGGCTGGCAAGGGTGGGAACCAAATGACAACCCCCCTCTGCTGAACCACCCCCTCATATTTTCCATCTACCTCCTCTCTCCTGCCCTCCCCCGCCCGCCCCAACCCACGCCCAGGTGGGCCAATCGCTGCTCCGCATTCCAGGCGCTTTCTCAGGTTTCTGCTGATCTTGCAGCGCCCAGAAATGGACCGAGCGGACCCGGCGCCGCACGCACCCTGCTCCACTCTGCGCTCCTGACAGCTCCCGGCGCGCGGCGCAGACTTGGCGAGATCCGCGCGGGGGTGCAGGAAGCGCAGGGCACCCGAGAGCCATGTAGACCCAGGCTCTCGCTCGCCCGCCTCCTTCGGGATCGAATCAAGGGCTCCTGGAGTGCTCCGAGGGGGCGAGAGTGCTGTTTATCGTCATTTGCTTCAGAGCTTCGGGAGAGGGTGGCATTTTGATTTTCCGCCCCGCATCCTCCGGAACTCCCTGCACCAGAAGAGAGGACACAGACTCCGGGCTGCTGGCAACGGGTGAGAATGGGGGTAGGGAATAGACATTTCCCCCGTAGCTGCTCAGCAAAACGATTATCCAACTGAAGGCGTGTAGGACGAGGGGCGAGGGCTGCGAGTTTGCCCCGGCGCCTCTCGGATGCTGCGGCGGCGGCGGCCGCGACTCCCGCCCGGGTACTGCAAAACCAACCTGCCGCATTCGGAGTCGGGCTCTCCGCGGATTCAGCACCACCCCGGCGCCAAACCGACCGGCCAGGTAGGGGGCTCCCCATTTGGGGGCTGCAGAAGGGGGGATTGGGGCGATGGGTGTGGGGAGCCGGGGGTGTGGGGATGCTGCCTGGGACCTGGAGCTCCCTCGGCGTCTCTCGGCGCTTTTCCGATCTCTAGTTTAATGAAGTTGGAAGCAGATCGGCTGTTGGGCATTGGGGAAAGTGGGATGGGAGAACCCCAAACTTGAATTTCCGGGTGTCTGCGTGTGTCTGTCTGTGTGTATGTCCAGCAAAAGTCCAGTGCTTTCTTAAAAAAAAAGAAAAAATAAAACTAGAGGTCTGTGCTCTTCGGTGTCTGTAGGTCCGTCCCATCTGAATGCTTCTGATTTTCTACCCCCGTATCACTTTCTATTTCTCTGCAGCGTCCATCGATCGCCCTGGTGGGAGCTTAGAAGGCGGCGGGCGAAGAGGGGTAGGAGGGGGGAGAGCCGAGGAGAAGCAAAGGGGGTGTCAGGCGAGGGGATCTGCTCAGCTGGCTCTGCACCTGGTCCTAGGAGAGCTCGCGGAGGGGAAGGGAGGCCAGGGTGACCCCTGAAACGATGGCCCGGCCCGCTAGAACAGCACTGCGTTAAGGCACCTCAGAGCAGGAAGAAACACCAACCCTCCCCGCACCCGAACCCTGGGCAAAAAGCTGCACCGTGGGCCGCAGCAAGGGGGATTACCAACGGAGCAAAAGGCAGGGTGGAGGGGAAGGGAATCAGAAGCAAAGTCGCAGATCTCCCGACCGGCAGGCTTTAAAGGCCCTCCCCCTGAGCGTGGGGGAGACGAGCACTGCGGTGGGGGGGGCGCTTGGGTCCCCCCCACCCTCTCTCTTCGTCCTTCCTACCGCTGGCCTCTCACCCCTGCGCCCGGCTTCCACCATGACGGTGATGTCTGGGGAGAACATGGACGAGGCATCGGCCGCCCCGGGCCACCCCCAGGATGGCAGCTACCCCCGGCCCGCGGACCGCGACGACCACGAGTGCTGCGAACGCGTGGTGATCAACATCTCTGGGCTACGCTTCGAGACGCAGCTCAAGACCCTGGCGCAGTTCCCCAACACGCTGCTGGGCAATCCTAAGAAACGCATGCGCTACTTCGACCCCCTGAGGAACGAGTACTTCTTCGACCGCAACCGGCCCAGCTTCGACGCCATCCTCTACTACTACCAGTCCGGGGGCCGGCTGCGGAGGCCGGTCAACGTGCCGCTGGACATGTTCTCTGAGGAGATTAAATTTTACGAGCTGGGCGAGGAGGCCATGGAGAAGTTCCGGGAGGACGAGGGCTTCATCAAGGAGGAGGAGCGCCCCCTGCCCGAGAAGGAATACCAGCGCCAGGTGTGGCTGCTCTTCGAGTACCCAGAGAGCTCGGGGCCCGCCAGAGTCATCGCCATCGTCTCAGTCATGGTCATCCTCATCTCCATCGTCATCTTTTGCCTGGAGACTCTACCTGACCTGAAGGATGACAAGGACTTCACGGGCACTGTCCACCACATTGACAACACCACGGTTATCTACAATTCCAACATCTTCACGGACCCTTTCTTCATCGTGGAAACCCTATGCATCATCTGGTTCTCCTTTGAGCTGGTGGTGCGCTTCTTTGCCTGCCCCAGCAAGACAGACTTCTTCAAAAACATCATGAACTTCATTGACATCGTGGCCATCATCCCCTATTTCATCACCCTAGGCACCGAGATAGCTGAGCAGGAGGGCAACCAGAAAGGCGAGCAGGCCACCTCGCTGGCCATCCTTAGGGTTATCCGGTTGGTAAGGGTTTTTAGAATCTTCAAACTCTCCCGCCACTCTAAGGGCCTCCAAATCCTGGGCCAGACCCTCAAAGCTAGTATGAGAGAGCTAGGGCTGCTTATTTTTTTCCTCTTCATCGGGGTCATACTGTTTTCTAGTGCAGTGTACTTTGCTGAGGCGGAAGAAGCTGCGTCGCACTTCTCCAGTATCCCCGATGCTTTCTGGTGGGCGGTGGTGTCCATGACCACTGTAGGATACGGTGACATGTACCCTGTGACAATTGGAGGCAAGATCGTGGGCTCCTTGTGTGCCATCGCTGGTGTGCTGACAATTGCCCTGCCCGTACCTGTCATTGTGTCCAATTTCAACTATTTCTACCACCGAGAAACTGAGGGGGAAGAGCAGGCTCAGTTGCTCCACGTTAGCTCCCCTAATTTAGCCTCTGACAGTGACCTCAGTCGGCGCAGTTCCTCTACTCTCAGCAAATCTGAGTACATGGAGATAGAAGAAGATATGAATAATAGCACAGCCCATTATAGACAGGCCAATATCAGAACTGGCAATTGCACTATAGCTAACCAAAACTGTGTTAATAAGAGCAAGCTACTGACCGATGTTTAAAAAGCCCCACTTAGCAGCTTGAAAGACTTAAAACAAAACTCCAGTGACCCATGTCACTATTTGTTGATACTTCACTAAGTAGTCTTTGAATGCTCTATTTAACTCTCAATGCATTGTTGCATTGTGGATTTTGGGGATGGCCAACCAGAAGTTTCCAAGATCCATGGGGGAAAAAAGAAACTATTTTCATTTTATTAAAAAATGGAAAAAGAAAGTGTATTTTCTAAAACTGGTTTAAAAAATTCTGTCCATGAGCTAGATAAAAGAAGATTCATATGCTTCCCCATACTGAAACATTTGTAATCCTTGGACTTCTTTAACTTTTTTCTTTTAACTAAAAACCAGATGATCACTTAGAAATATAAAATTAATAGTTGCATGGGCTTTAATAGAAAATCTTTGCAAACTGCATAGCACATTTAAAACAGTGCATCTGATGTATTATCTATAACATGATATACCAGCCAAATGGGCAATGAACAAATGTTATTTTGATCAACCAAACTGCATCTTACAAGGTGAAAAAAAAAAAAGCAAATAAAATTACTTAAGACTGGTTTACAAAGCACCTTATCAATCTGATACTGGTCCTGGTCTGTAGGAATTTTCCTTCTGTCCTATTTCTCTTCTATTCAAACTATTGTCTAAGAAAAAGATACTAAATTAAATCAATTGATTCATCTGCAGTGCTAAGTTTCTCACCTGCAGGTGAGCCCAACGCAGGTCTTTTCTCAATGGTCCTGTACCCTGACCCCGGGCCTCTAGAACTGGATGTAAACCTTAGCCTCCTTATTGCAAGAGAAAACAAATGGAGTTAAATGTCAGCATGTTTGATTCCAATAATATTTATTTTATAATCGCATGCCAAGAACATTAACTCAAAAAATAGGGGATAAGCTTACGTTTGAATCGACTCTTCTAAAAACAGATCCTTTTTCATTTGCATTCACCAAAAGTGCACTCCTTCATTTATTAACTATTTTATTAGTAAATAAAGTACTGTATTTAAGTGCATATGTTAGTCAGATGGGAACAATAACATTTTTGGAGCTCAAAGCATGTTCTCTTATTCAGCATTATGGCCTATTTGATTAAGGTGTACCTTGAATTAATTAATGCATGATTTCAGTAAAAAAATTGAAAATAATAAAAATTACAAGTTTGTGGGATGAAGGGCCCAAAGAAATAATGGGGGGGTGGGGGTGGGGGACACTCAGTCAATTTTCCTGCCTTTGCTCAGGGAAATGTCAGGTTTCTGTGCAGGTGTAGGCAGAGAGAGGACCAATATGCCATTCCTTAAAAGGAAGCTATGTAGAAAACTAAATAAGTCATCAAGATATATATATATATCTTGCTATATATATATATATAGCAACACCTAAGAACAAATATTCTTTCTAGCTGAAGATAAACAAGCAAAACAAACAAACACAAACAGAAAAGGTGCAATACAGCATGTTTTTTGGTGCATTCTTAAGATGTAAATGAAAATGTTTATCTATCATATGCATCCAAAGCAGAGCTTTTTTTGCAGTCATGATTTGAAGTCTGTAGAGACTTTGATCCTCCCCTTGAGTCTCCCTGAAGAAACTTAACCAATTGATTTAATAGTTGCTTAGTGCCTTTATCCTGTACCCACAATGAACTGCAGAAAGTGCCTCCATTCACACAGCTGAGAAGTTATGAACAAAGGGAGGAAGGGTTGGGGCACAGATATTTTGATTTTTCTTTTTCCATCTTCGCTGTTTCACTTCACCACTGTGGGAAGATCACACCATGCTGAACTCTGGAGAGGAGAGATCCAGGAGGGTGCTGTTTCTCTGGCCATCCACTGGACCGAGTCCCTTTGGCAGCATGATGTAGGATATAAACTAGCACCTGAGACCCAACTTCGAACTGGACATGAAACATGAACTTGTTTGTTTCCTTTTCACCAGAACCCAAGATAAACTCTTTGAAAATTTGTTTCCTCTCAAAAGCCACTCTGGATATTCAAGGCTTCCTCAGGTCCAGTGTAGTATTTCTTGCACATTTTCTTATTCCTTCTCTGTTAATAACAGCACTTTGCAAATCTCTGATAGTCTGATCTTTCTAGGCATCATTGTGGCTGTGAGAACACTCTGTTCATAGTAACTTTTCCTAGGCCCTCCCTCCTGGCCCACTCTCTTCAGATATTTCCAACGATGCCTCTATAATTCTCCCACCTGGCTATCACTTCACAGACTGAGCATCTAAATTCTGCCACCTCAGACACCCAGCCCAGAGAATAGCTGAGACCCTGTGCCTAGCTGAAAGAGAGCCATATTACACAGGCCAGCAACTATCCACCAATGAAGAGGCACTTAGTATCTTTTTAAGAACACCAAGTGGGGTCTTCATTCTACATTTAGCATGTGGCCACCTGCTGCTGACCACTTTACATTCCTGCCCTGCTTCTTCTGGAAATCTTCCCTGCCCATCCCTTCCCCGACCCTATCCTAGAACTAGCAGTGAGGAAATAAATGAAGAAACTAGATAACACCCAGGCTGGCTGACTCTGTTGAAAGAAAGAACGTGGATATTTTATTTTCATGTGCTGCTTCTATAATCTGTAAGACTGAAGTAATGCCATGAAATAAGAAGGGCCAGAATGGCACACATCTGACCACAGGGCATAAACCCTCCCCTGTGATGTTTTCTTCTTATTTGAACATTGACTCATCCTGGCTGTTTCTCTCCTACCTGCTTAAAAGTTCCCAGTTGGAAGAAAATGCCAACCTCCCCCAAATTTCTGGGGATATCTTGATCTTAGACTCTAAGGTCTAGGACACACAGAACTTGAAATGTTGCCCTCTTGTCAACAGCAATAATCCACTCAGTACTGTGGGAATGGATGGGTCAGAGGATGAGAAAATGGCACCAATACTGAATAGCTGGACTTTGGCTGCCTGGTGTCCCTCTCACAGTTAGATGCCAGACTGGTGATACAGGAAAAAGTGCATGTGTTACAGGAAAAAGTGCTGCATGCAGTGAACCTGTCAGCCTGGGAAAAGTTGTCATTATGAATTTGGGTGATATGGGGAAAATAAATGCTGCTTATCCATCTGTAGCTTATTGCAACCAAGTCAGTAAGAATGGAGTACAGGGACTATCTGTATAGCATAGGCATGCCACATTTGACAAAGCTCTTACCCCATGCACTGTAATGTGCTGAAATGGTTTTGTAGACCTGAAGGTGCACTTAACAAAAATGCCTATTAAGGAGTGACTATCTTTTGGTTTACTTACTTATATTTATTTTATCAGGCTTTTCACCTTTTCATCCCCTTTCTAGGTCTTGAGCTTTAATGGCTCATGTCCTGAATACTTGTTTTCTCCAGGAGAAGACTTCTGACATACTGATAGCCATTGCTCAGTTCTTCCAGTGTTTGGGGGGCCCTAGTTCAATAGGGTGGCAGTGGAAGAGCTGGGTCACACCAAGGCTGTTAGCCATCCCAGAATTCGTGAAGTGTTAACTCACCTCAAGTGATCTGAATTAGAGAGACCAAAGACATTAATTTCTTTTGTCCTCAGATTTATAGAAGACAGATTGTAACCAGGAAAGGTATTTGTTTTCGTATCTCCTCTCCCTCATCTGTGCATAGCCCCCTCCCTCGCTTCCCCTCGAGAACTGAGTTCTGATTACCAGTTAAAACTGTTCATTGGGAGTGTATTAGTGAGTTAGTCTGTAAAATCAAATGGACCAATAGTAAATTCTTCTCCTGGAATATAGCCGATGGACAGTCAATTCTCCAAAATCAAACTATGCAGTGGTTTTAGATTCTTCGTATTGTGTATAGTTATAGAATTTTCAAATTAGTTACTATCTGAAAAGTCAACAAAAATAGTTTCCTAGCCCTTCTATTTAATATAGGAGACTTCAAAACACATGTTTTTAAACAATTTTACAATTGCATTTCCTTCGTTTGGTAGATTAGATTGAACAAAAAAGAGAAAGAGAACATCAGCAGAAGGCAAGTCCCCATTTCTTCCAGGAATGACTTATTCCTGGGAGTGGTGAGAATTGGTGGGTGGTAACCATCCATAGTATAAAATTGTTAGAAAGAATATAAACTGCCAAACAACCATTTTATCTTTCTGCTTTTTCAAGAAAGGATGAAGTCCTTCAGTACTTACATTCATTTCAAGAAGACAGATAAACAAACTACAATTTTTAAACCAGACACAACCCAAGTTGAGTTGTTATCTCAGGAGGTGGTTCTCATCCACCATTTGGTGTATTAATACTCATATTTATATTATGGAATTTCAGGGTAAATGTGAACATGTCCAGTATGACTCAGGTAAACCTTAGAAGAATGTACATTACTTATCATTTTTGTAAAGAAGTAAACAAGAGCTGAGTTGTTAACCAAAACTGTCACTGTGAGAACTCATTCAGGGTATAGGTGTAAGATTTAGAGGTCTTGGGATCAAGTGCCAGTCTCTGTTCAGGAAAAATGACCATTGGCTTTATTAGGCATTCTAGTGTACCTAAGGGGTGAAGCTCTGCTGACCTCAGGTCTTTAAAGAGATTAAGGAGATTAGCCCTGGTCACAGTGATTTTCATTCAGGAGCTAACTAGGAGTTTACTTTTTATGACATGAGACTTTTCAAGAGTATAGAAAAGTTTTGTTCTATAATCAGAGAGGAAGAAGAGATATTGTAAGGAAAGAAAACAAAACAAAACAAGCCACAAAATCCCTTGCAAAATATTCCAGGCCAAAAGTTTTCTCCTCTCCCAAACATGCAGAAACACCTTTCTTCTCTTCAGTGCACTGTTTTATGCCGCAACTCTAGGTAGACAGCATGGACTTTAGATAACATACCTATAACAGTAAAGGTAAAGTATTACCAAGGTTAAAATAAAAATTGAATTTTATTAGTTTAAAGTGCACCATCAGGACAACAAATCATTTAAGCTGAAAAAGCACTCTTTTATTTCTTGAGTTTGCCAGTTGCTTATACTTTGAGTTGAGGATATGTCTCATTTTCACCTACTGTGCATTTCTCCTGCCCTAACTGTTTAATATGTCAGGTAGAGGACATTGAATGTTATGAATTGAGAACCTAATTGAAGCGCATAGTTTTCATCTATGCAATTTTACTTGCTTCTGTCACTTTATGATCTGTTCATATTTGGCATCAATTAAAGATAATTTTTAAGGATCTTATCAAGGAATATCTTGACTGGTTATTTGTCTCTTGTTTAACTGACCTTTTGGGAAGCTTTTCTTGTGGGATCTCATTAATAACATGAAAAATCCAAGATAAAATCATGAACAGCTTCCCCCCCCCCCCCTGAAACTCCTGAACTATTTCTTCTGTGCAGGAACATACACTGGGGTTAAATTTTGACAACAAATTCACAGTTTGGACTCAGGTAGGATCCCAAGGAGAGTCCTTTGGAATTTGACCTGTGAAAGAAGTAGGGATTGAGCTTTAAAAAGGGGGGGGAATGAATCCCAAGGGAGTAAAGTAATTGATTATATTTGCTTAAATTATTTTTGATTTGAAGCTGTATTTTTATTAATAGTTTAAGCTTTTCAGGAAGGATAATTTGTGTGTGTGTGTGTGTGTGTGTGTGTGTGTGTGTGTGTGTGACACAGAGCTGAGATCTGGCATCAAATACCTTGATGGTTATAAAAATGTGTTAGAAGTGATTTTGATGTGGAAAAGCAAAGTGATTCCTGTTCTTTACAGACTTTTCCCATGCAGTTCTTCATGTGGTTAACATGTTTCTTCCTGTTTTTTTTTTTTAATGAATTAGTATATTTCCTTTTGATTCTTCTTGAGATTTAGTTCTCTTTTCTTCCTTGTAAATATCATATTTATACAAGCTCTTTTATATCAGAGCAAACAGAATTGCATGCTTTATGACAGGTGTCTGTTTTATGCCAAATGCTGGACTGGTGTGTCATCATAGAGTTATATTGCATTGTGATGGACTCAGATTGTAAGATTTGGAGATGAATCTTGCTTTTGCTGTAGAAGTTGCTACTGAAAGTAGACCTTGAGGCTGGGCAGGCTGCCCATGTTTTTTCTGTTGTGGTCGGAAAACTCCCAAGATGAGTTCTGACAGACAAGGGTAAGAGAAAGTTAGAACTACATCAATGGCAGTGGGCAAATGAGCCAGGACATTCACAACCCTGAATGTGTTTCTTAAAGCTCAGCCTTGGAAAAGTCTTCCTGAAGCAGAAGAAGACAGATCCAAGGATAAGGCTATAACTGAAAGCTTTACTGTTTACAGAACTTCAAAAAGAAATCAAGTTAGTTTTAAGAGAGGCCAACCAGAGGAGTCAAGAACAGAGAGCTGATGTGATCTGATCCCAGCCACTTTGCCACTGGGTAGGGTAGCTGGTATCTACTTCCTGCAGTCAGTGAAGACTTGTGAAGCCCCACGCTTGCATGTGGAGGAAAGACTAACCCTGAGGTGGGGCATAGAGTGCCCCTCTGCAAAATCCAGTTGCAGACCTAGGACAGCATCGTCACACTGCACTATGGTAAAGCAGCCTTTTGAACTAGCTTAAATGCAGGTAATTGGAAATATCCTACTTAATTAATTGAATCTTATATTCTATAGATTTTAAGATGCACCATTGTTTGACATATTTATAAAAACAAAGAACATTGACAATTATGACCCATCATTGAATTGATTCATCTCACTTTTAGAGATGTAAACATTTTTTTTAAAAAAGAAATCTTAGAATTGATAAACTACAGTGATTCTAATGTTCCTCCCCCTTTATTTCCTGGTGTGATGATAGGTTTGAATTCTAAACTTGTTTTTAAATTTAGCAGTTTCCTTCAGACCTAATCCCTGGCTAAAGTCTTTAGTTCTTCCTTTAACTACCTTTTTTATTCCATTGTGCTTATGTTTTGGAGCTCCTTGTCGCCATGCTGTTTAGCATCCAGAGATTATTTACTCAGTGAGAGCTTCTGATTTAATCTGTCCAGGAGGTTTGGTCTCCCTGCTCTCCCTCCCTTGCCCTTCAATAGCACCCCTTCTATTACCAGTTGATCAGAACCTTCGGCAGCCTTGGATTTTATCAAGTTAAAGTCAATCTGACACTCATTCCCAGTGAGCTGCTAATAGCAACACCTCCTTCCAGTGTATATAGCTCTCTATGCAGCTTTACAATCACTTCCACATTAATTATATTGCTTTATTCTACTTGGTGAATTAGGTAGGGCTGACACTACTGTCCTTGTTTCATAGTCCAAGGTACCTGCCCAAGGTTACTGAGTGGAGGGACCAGGCCCAGGCTTATTGATGATTCCATGGCAGGGACTCTGAATGCTTATCAAATTGTTGGAATGCCAGAATGTGTAATGTCATTTGTTAAAGAAAGATCAGTGGGCTTTGGATAGAGGTAAGCTCCTTGAGCCTTCAAATTACTCATTTCTAAAATGGAAATATATAATAAATTTAGTAACAAAGGGTTGTGTGGATAAAATGAGATAATATAGGTAAACATTTTTGGTAAATTCTAATGTGTTCTATAAATGTGAGATACTAATAGATATATGATTAATTATAATGATGAAAGTAGGAGCAGGGGGAAGAGCCCTCTGGATAACTCCCCTTCAGAAGAGGAGCTGTACTTTAAAAGAAGACTTCAGGGAGATCAGAAAATTAACTATATGTGGTACATATATAGTACTAATGCAACAATACTCAGCCATAAGAAAAGGTGAAATACTGTCATTTGCAACAACATGGATTCATCTTGAGATTATTGTGCTAAAGGAAATAAGTCAGACAGAAAAAGTTAAGAACAATATGGTTTCACTCATATGTGGGATATAAAACTGAAAACAACAAATGAACAAGACAAACAACAAAAATTCATAGACAACAGTTTAGTGGTTACCAGAGGGAAAGCAGGAAGTGGGGAGGTGATAAGGAAAAAGTGGATCAATATATGGTGATGAAAGGAAATATGACTTTGGGTGGTGAACACACAACACAATATACAGATGATGTACACTTGAATTGTACACTTGAAACCTATATAGTTTTATTAATCAGTGTCTCCCCAATAAATTTAATTTTTAAAAAAAATTTTAATTAATCGTACGATGGTAAAATTTAAAGACTTGGGGCAGAGATGTTTTCAGCAGGAATCTTCAGTACATCCTGTTTCTAATACCCAACATGTGGCAGCCCTACAGAAGCTGAGCCACTATTTCTAGTTTGTTTCTCCCTTGCCCTGAGATATAATATGATTTTACATCTTCACACCCCAAATGTCAAGGGTAAGTTTTGCCTTGCAATAAGTTGAGGAACTAGAAGATATCTTTAATAATTTACATCTCTTCTGATTGCCTCATTTCCCCCATGTGCACAATATTGTGTGATTTGATTTTTTTTCTCTCCACCAGTGAATATTGAGAAATAAAGCAAGACGTTGTTTGCAAAGTTTTCTCATATGCTTCTCTGAGAGACATTATGTAAATACAAAAACCTATTTTTAACTTTCTTTGCTAAAAATATAATAACCCTGGCAAGCATACATGAGTCAATACAATCTTTTCTCGAATAGCACATACTACAAAGATGCTTATAAAAATTTATGTTATAATATCTCTATGATGGTCCAGCCCTTCTTTCTTAAAATTAATTGAATAAAGTAGCTGTAATTTAAATAGCAATAAGATTTCTACCTGCTTTTCTTAAGGAATTTCATTGCAATTACATAGGAACTTGAGTTATCTGTTAGAATTTGTGGTTTATGAAATATTTTCCTAGAGAATAACATTCAAGGGCTAGATTGAGTTCTTAAACCTTTTAATGACTTTTAAAAGGATAGATTGTACGTGACATGTTCATGTTTGCTATAATGGATAACGTTCTAAATATTGTTTCAAGTGCTGAGCATTAAATGCATTTTAGGAATATTTTCAGAGAAACTAATTCCAGTTGAAATTTATTTTTTGAGAATTAAAATCAGAAGATGATCAGTGAATAGAGGCTTAAGCCTAGGATAATTATGTCTTGAGCTCAGGACAAAATCCAACTTTTATTAAAAATGCTATTCCTCAATATACTGAGTTAAGAGTATTTGGGAATTTAAGATACTTTATATCTATAGTGATTTTTTCTTTTGCACTTTATACAATCTCATGATCTCACTATTTCAGAAAGAAAGTAATTTTTTTATGTGAATTTCAAAGAAAATCTCTCTGAGACTAAGATTCACCCCACCAAATGTTTCCTCTTCGTTAATAAACAAAATGTTTTTTTTTTTAATCTTACAGAAAGTTGAGTGTATGTCGGTACTAAAAAAAGGGATACCCAGCTCAGTTTTTGGAAGATTACAGGATATCGGCTTATGGTTAAAGGACATTTCTAATTAAGACAGGATGACTTTCTTTTAAGTCTCCAAAGGATGACTTGTTGGCACTTAAAAATAATGCTTATCCTTAATAGATAGATATAAGTACTCTAAACATCATTTAATCATAATGTTGATAATTCAGAAAACAAAAAAATTGAACTGTATATCAAACATAATGATTAGCATGTTGGAATAACAGTGTTTGTTCACTGCAAGATTCCAAGTGGTACTTTAAAGCAATGCTGCATGATAGTGACACCCATTGAATGGGGAAAAAAAGTGTTTTTTAGCATGAAAAAGTCAAATACTTGACTTTAATTATAATTCTCAAGAGTTTTCAGAATGTATATGATGGGTCAAATAAGAACAATCATGTTTTACCTAACTGAAGGTAGAAAGTTTGGCCAGGACACCTTCAAGTCTCTAGTTTTAAATGGATGATTAGGAAAGGAGCTGACATTGGGGTGATTTGAGACCCTGGCTTATCCATTGCGCTGTGCATATTTAATAAGTTTAAGTCATTTATGAATTAACTGTGGCTATTAAGGTGGCTAATAATAGTTCATCAGTTAATGTGCTCTAATGTTAAGTGATGGGCTATTATGTTGTTTTGAAAAAGCCATAAAAATTGTCTTATAGGTCAATCACTGAGCTCAGTGGTCAGCTAAGTTGTGATGGAAATGGTTGATAGACTTGACACTAAATTATCCAGGAAATTTTCCTGTGTTCAGTAAAATAGACTCTTTGTTATCACTGGTTATAATGGCAGTCTTACATGGGAAGAGGAATCCATTAGAATCCATTAGATGACTTTACAATCTGATCTCAGCCTTAGAATTCTAGTGTTGAAAACTAAAGAACAAATTTTCTGTAGGTCCCAAATTTTTTTGTAGGTTCTATTTACTGACCTAAACGGAAAATGATTAAAAATGATTTTTAAAAGACAAAGTCTTGAGAATAATCATGTTTTATTTAAATGTGTTTTCTTTATATATGATGATTTTATATTAAGTGTAGATTTCCACCATTCATGTAAATTATACAATTACTTTGTGAATGAAAGTTCTAAACATCTCAGCTTGTTGCAGCAATTCCCAACTTCTCTGACTGGGCCAACGTTTAACTCTCAGTGTATCGGCTTTACTTCCCCAGCTCAGTAAACTCTGTAATGGAAATTCTCAACAAAAACTATTGTTCTCAGTGTCTCCTTTTGGAGGGGAGAAATCTTACTGTGTTCCATGTTGACAGAGGTTATAATTTTAATTAAAATAGTTTATTGATAATTGAATTTTCTCTCAAGACCTGAAGCTGGAATATTTTCAGAACATACATTTCTTTACTCATTCTCTTTGAGACTGGTGCATTTTTCACATATATCTCTGATTCATTCAGAGCTCAGATGTTGGCAGTTAATTTTTCCTGGAAAATGGTTCATATACTTAGACCATCTGGGGTTTGATTTGTTAGAACATCATCTTTTGCACTGATGGTTGTACACATTCTATTATTTCTTGAGAGCCTTAAAACTTATTTACTGGCACTTCTGTGTATGTACCTTTCAAGAGTAAAAGTGGGAAAATGGGCTAGGCATTTAACTTGAAGATGGAGAAATAGGACTCTAAAATGTAAGTGTTGGTGGAGAGGTCTCTAAGAATTGGAAATTATATGCCAGGTATATTTTATTACTTGCTTATGTTATTAAATGCTCATACATCACTTATTTTAGGGTCCTAGGATATATATATATATATATCCTAGCCCCATCCTCAGTTCATACATGTGTGAACACACCTATATACTCTGACCTGTTCTCATCTACCTGTCCATGAACCTATAGGGTCACCTTTGCTATTGGGCAAGTAAGTGCTAGCCCAAATGAGAGCACTTTTAATTAATACTAAAGATTTGTGGCCACTCTCTTTTAATTACGTGAAAAAAAACTCCATAAAGCTATCATGATAGAGTTTTTCATTTCACAGTTAAAGAAAATGCCATTCAAATGAAAGGAAAAAAAAACAGCAGAAGTTGAGGATCCTGGGGTATATTCCTTTGGGCTCTGATTCTCTCCTGCCTGGATTTTTACTCCATTGCTGCTCAGACAGCTCATGCACATGGTGACAGAAAATAGCCTGAGGTAAACAATATGTATGTGGCTCTCTGTTAGAGCTAGAGATGTGGCCATCTCTGAACATTGGTCTCTTCATGCCTGTGCCATTTCCTTCTAGTTCATTAAATTAAAAATGTATGTATTTTCTGTCATATATCTGCTGTGGAAGCAACGTTCCTAATGGAATGTTTAGGTTATCACCTTGGATTTGCACAATTTGCATTTGTGGACCCATGTTATGTCTCTAATTACTCCAAGACTTTGTGTGCTGGTTTATAAATGTAGGTGATAAGAAGAATCTGTCTCAAAAATGTTATGTGACTGACTTATGAGTGCCAAACTATTTGATACTTTTTGAAGAAAGGTGTTTTACACACACACACACACACACACACACACATACACACACACACACACACACACACACCACGAAGCCCAGCAACACCCCTCAAATTTGCATGAATGGAAGACTTGCCATAAATGAATGCAAATTTAAGTAATACTATGTACTAAAGGTATGCAGTTTTAGTATTTAAATTCACACCTCAGTAAGCTTGAACACACTTTTGTTTGTTCATGTACAAATATCACATAATACAATGGTGTCTTAGTTAAAGGGGGATATAATAAGTATTCTATTTTTATCCTTTACAATTATAAGGAAATTTCAACGCACTATCTTATTTGACCCTTACAACAGCCTCTCAACGTGTCAGGTGAAAATATACATATTTCTTTCCAGTTGTATGTTTTGTCTTCTAGGAAATGGTAAAGGAAGTTTGGCTGCAACGTGTGATGGCAGAAGCCCAGCTGTCCCTGACGGGAGCTCTGTAACTAGGATGGTCCTTCAGAGTGGTTCTGAGTTAGGGTATGGGGGCCAGACCTTTGGGTGTTCCCATTGACTTGCCTTTGGTTGAGGCTGCCCTGAGAAGGAACATGAGCTTGCATCAGAGGCAATTCCCAAAAAGGCCCGATGTCTAGAATCACTCCTAGCAGCTGAGGGGATGAGTTCTGCAGTTGTGACGGGAGTCTGGATGAAGCATCAGAGCACCCACTGTGGAGGGAGTAATAAGCTTGTATGTAGTCAGAGCAAAGTCACCAAAAGCTGAACAGTAAAGCGGAGAAACATTCAGAAGTAGAATCATCCATTTCTAATAAGCAAGAGTTGACTATAGTTTATAAATTGACTTGTTAAATGGACGAAGTGCTCTAAGGCCTCTGGAGATGCTCTTTTCTAATGCATGCTAGAAGGCTTCTTCCAGACTAGCCTGAGCTATCCTGTATGGATCGAGTTCAATTATTAATCAGAAGTGATGGGTGATTCTGGCTAATGCTGCCTAATGGTGCAGGTTGCTTAATTGTATTGTGTGCTCAGAGCACAGCTTCGGGTGGTATTGACATGGCCTGCTCCTCATTTCGTCTGGACACCTTTGTGGTATACTGCTTTGAGGTCCCAGTGAAATGCACAAAACCACTTGTGTGACTTAATGCATCTGTGTAACATTAGCATTTCCTCTTAATGTGTCACATAGATGATAAAGAAGTGCCTGGAAGGGGGTTGGTGGGAAGGGAGCTTTTAAAAGCAAACTCTCAGTCCTTGTGGCATCATCACCATGCCCCTAAGTGTTTCTGTGGCCAATTTAGAACTACTCAGCGTAGAGTTCATACAGAGGCATTCTCATTAAGAGAGTCAGCTTGGTGTTTGGTCCAGACTTGACAGGATTCTTTAGATTTTTCATCTGGAAACAGATCTCAGGGGAGCTAACTATTTGGGAAGCTTTTCACTTGGATCTGAAAAAATCTCTAGATCAGTAGTCTCCAACCTTTTGACATCAGGGACCTGTTGTAAGAATCTAATGCTTGAAGATCTGAGATGGAACTAAGGCAGTGATGCTAGTGCTGGGGAGCAGCTGCTAATACAGATGAAGCTTCACTGGCTTGCCTGCCACTCACCTCCTGCTGTGCAGCTTGGTTCCTAACAGGCTGTGGACCCTACAGATCTGTGGCCCAGGGGTTAGGGGTTCATGCTCTAGGCCATTTGATTAATGGTAACTCCTATTACTCTGCATCTCTAACATGCTAACATGAAATTTGCATTTGCTAAAAAGCCCAGCTTGTTGTACAAAAAAAAACAAAAAAAAACAAAACAAAACACAAAAAAACAGATTTAGTCCAAAACAGATTTGAAACTATGAAACTATGCAGAGAATAAATGTGATTTTCCAAACTTCTGTCATTCTGTAGTATTGAATTATAATTGTGTTAGAAAGTTAGATTTTATATTTTTAATCCCAAACTTCAGCATTTTACTACTTGACATTTAGACCAAAATGCCAAATTCTTTTGACTCAGGTAGTAAATCACATAAGCCCATGGATACCTACAGTTTATAAACTAACCATTTAAAAAGTAAAATTGGATGAGCCATATTTAAGGCTATCCAATTCAGAGATGTCAAAGGCCCAATGAAATTTGGATTTTACCAGGATCACTGGGGCCATGATGTTACCTGAAGCCTGCAGGTTTCTGAACAAAAGGAGAGGGAAGATAGAGAACCATTGTCACCTCAAAGGTTTAGCTTTTTTACCTCCACCTAGAAATTTTGTCCATGTGTGTATATGTTCCTTGCAGAGTCTTTGCTTCCTTACTTACTTTTTTTCTTACTTGTAATTAATTTTTTTTTTTAGCTGCCAGTGAAAAATAGATAAGCGTGACCCTATTTCAGACTCTTCTAGAAAAGTGAGTGACCTGCTGGGAAAAGCTAGTCGGAACAGAAAAGACTATTTCTTTCTGACACTCTAGAAACATGATAGCTGTCATCTGATTCTTCTAGAAAAGTGAGCAATTCTTTCAAAATAGATTCCCTTCTTTCAGGGATAGAATCTAAAGTACTTTAAACAAATGAAATCAACATCTCAGTGAATTCTGGTGAAGGAAAGTTATTTCTGTGGGGTAAATTGAACAGACATAAAGAACCATTGGGATAGATTAGAATTTGCAAATAAACATATTTGCTCCTACCTAGGACTCTATTGAACCACTCTCAGAAAGATAATTGCAGGAATGTGAGGCTCTGAGTTACCAGCCCTCTGAATTTCCCTCTGACTAAACCCATATTTGTGTAAGGGGGCTTTAGAAGCATAGTCCAAGATCACAAAAACTATACAGATTACCGTAGGGAGCACACCCTATCCTGGGCTTTATTATCAACAAACCCTACTTATCAAAGATTACTATTTTAAACAGCATAGATTCTATTTTGACAGAATTTCTCTTCATCTAACTTAAAAGATGAGCTAATAGGGGGCTATTATATACATGATTGCTAATATATTTGTCTCAGTTCACACGAACACTAGAACACAAGCTACTAAGTGAGATCCTGAACGTTACAGAGGATCTAGGTTTGCATCAGCTGGAATTAAGTTATATTTTGTTGGGAAATTGTGTACAACTGTATGAGGTATGGATATCCATATTGACCAAGGTAGTTTGATGAACCTAAGCTCCAGTTCAGAGCTGCGAAGACAAAAATGTCTAGACAATGTCCAAGACCTGTAATATTTTTAGTTACTATGAAATGATGCTTCTCAGTAGCACCTCAGGCAATGTTTCTGTGAGAGTAGTCTTATCTCGGAGCTGGTGTCATAGAGGTGCTGGCACCTTCAGAAAGATAGGTTTAGTTTTGGTTTTGTTTTTTTTTTTTATAGCGTTGCTTGTTAGTATACCCCATAGCTTTCACGGTTGGCCTTTTCTGCGAAGTGTTAAGATATAAGTCTTTAGTTCCATTGCCTCACAGAGATCCTTATATCAATAGAAGCCCAGATTGTTATTTGGATGTTGCTTTAAGCCAATGATAACAAGATCTGATACTAAAAATGGATATATGTCATGGAATCATGAAATCTCAGAGTTGAACTGAACCTTTAGAGTCATCTGTTTCTTTCACTGATTTTGAATTTGAATCACCTTAACAGACTTCTTGCCAGGTCCTTATCTCTTTTTGTTGTGGTACTCAAAGAGTTTGTCAGTTATCAGTTTGCAAATCCAGTTCTTTATCATTATATTAATGTATCATAAACTAGATATCACTGATAAGGAAGGGCAGAGCAGTGGAAAATGTCCAGCTACTGAAGAGCATAAAGCTGAGTAGTAGAAGAGTTAGAAGTCAGGAATCCTGAATCTGCAAATAAGATTTAGTTCACATGGTCTCACACTGCTTCAAAGATAAGAGATCTGGTGCAAGCTTAGAAAAATGGTATAAATAGCAATTAATATATTTTATTCTTGTGCCCATTTTAATTCACCCTACTCAGATACATTATCATAGGAACAGTGGCATTATCTTAGGAACATTCATTTAAGCCAAATCAAAAATGCATTTGTTTTTATGAACAGAGATATTTGTAATTTATAAACACCCATCTTTTTATAAATTTGTTGAGGTCTTCCTAGTACAAGACGTATATGATTGTATATTTCACAATGATGTATAATGTAACATTAAATATTAATTTTTTGGCATGTCACACATTATTGTATCAGCCTAAGTATTTCAGCAAGAAGGAAATATTTAGACTTTGGCTAAATAAAAATTTTAGTAAATAGAAGGTTGGTCCATTTTTTTTGGATGTTTGGTACCATTATTCTTCTTTAAAAATATTAATTCTTCTCTACTGTATACAGCATAAAGCTTAAATTCCTCAGCACAGTAAAGAAGGACCTTAAAATTCAACCCAGCAAAACTCCCATGAAATGAACATACTTCCTTCTCTTGCATCTAGCATTTGGGAAATTTTCATTTCATAGTATAATCTTATGCCACTTCACTTTGTGCATCCTGTATTCCAATGTCACAGAACTACTCACCACTTCTATAAATTATATTAATGTTATATTTATTTTTAAGTCATTGTACCTTTGTATGCATCATCCTTTGCTTGGTATTGCATTGCTCTCCCACTTGTTTTTTTACTACACAACTGTTCAGTCTATAAAGACCCAGCTTAGACATCAACTCCATTAAGTCCCCATAATACTGAAAAATATATTGAAACTTATGCTTATGTTTATTTGTTACTCCTATTACAGAGTTCCCAGGGGTTAGGAATCATTTTTGGTACATAGTAGGTGTTCAATAAGTGTTGACCGAATAAAGAAAGAAATAATATTTTGCTCTGTGGGTGATGTGGAGAGAACTCAAGAAAATTTTGCAAGCAGGTAAGATTTTTAAGTGCTTGTAATATATTATTTATGCAACAGCTTTCTTCAAGGAACTTAATGTTCTAAAGTCTTCAGCCTTATTTTATCCTTCCAGATTTACCATTTGACTTTTGAAAATAGGATAAATAGTTCTCCATCTGTTATTCCTGTGGACAGATTTCTCTCCTTCACATGGCCATAGAGGTGTTCCTTATGAATCTTTTGCCTTGACCCATTAAATAAAAGTTATATAATGGGGTTGATAACCACATCCCTAGTTATCCTTTCTGGAAAAAAATAGTGAAACAAGCCCAGGTAATGACACTAAATTAATGGCTGTTCTAAGACAAAAAAAAACAAAACAAAACAGAAGACCAAACCATTAAAATATTCTCTCTTAGAAGTCAGACTATTACTACATAGTGCAGTGGCGACTACTTTCTGTCTTTCTGTTCCCACTCAAGTCCAAGAATTGTGTGGGGTTTTCCATTTAAGTCTTCGGATTTTCACAGCTCATGAAAGGAGATTAACTATTAATGCTTCCAGGATTAAACCAGGCCAAGGTCCCCCCACAAAAAAAATTTTTTAAATTTTTTTATAAATGACTTCAGATTAAAGCTATACCATATGCTTTTTTTTTTTTTGAGGATCACGTGGTCTCTCCCAGGCAAACTAGGTCCTTTTGTTACCCAGTTGAATCCTATCCTGCTGTCTTTTGATGAGATTGTCTCCACCATCCCATCTTGCACTATTTCTTTGTCCTTTGTGGTGTGTTCAACACCTCCCAATTTAGCATCCTTCTGCCTTTAATGAGCATGCTGTTAGTGCTTTACCCTCCTACCTCATCATTAATAAAGATGCTAAGGGAAACTGGGCCCATCACCAATCCATAGAACACCCCACTAAACACCTCCCACCCACTTGCAACATAATCATTTATCATTATCCTTTGTTTACAATCCTTTCCACTGTTTCTAATCCATGTGGCAGTGCTTATATCCCAGCCAACCTGCAGCTCTACAACCAGGGCCACAGAGAATCTCATGCTTTTCTGCTGTATTGTGATCAGCAGGAGAGCCTTTGTTTGGTAGAAGTGTTATTTGCTGAGAAGTAAAGGATTTGATGAAGAAAGAATAGCAATGCTTGGGGTTTGATTTTTTAAAGTGATGATTTCCAGAGAAGAAAGAGACAGTACACAGAGAGCTGACACAGGAACCACATGCCAAGGAAGTGGCAAGCATAGCCAGTTAGTCTGCCAAAGAGATGCCAGCAGCTTTTGTCAACCCAGAATTCATGTGGACACTTACAGAAACACATACACTCACTCACTCATTTTCCTGTTGTTTAAAAATAGGTTCACCATCATCCTTGACCCTTGAATGTTGTATGAGGCACAAATTCTCTTATTCCTTTCTTGGGACTAGATAGTATTTGACTTCAATAATCTAGACTCTGAGAACTGAAAAGCAAGGAAAATGGTACTCTGTCTACAAGTGGGATAGGCATACTAGACCACTGACAATATAACATGCTAAACTCGCTATGGGTAGAGTATATCAAGAGGAAACAGTTAGTTTTGGCAGGAGGGTCTGGAGAGCTGCAGTGTAGGGAGTGGGGAGCATTTAAACTGGGCCTTAAAGCATCCTTACTTTTTATTTTAGGAGAGGGATTTAAAACAGCAGAAACTTATTCTCTCACAGTTGTAGAAGTTAAAAGTCTGAAAGTAAGGTGTCACCAAGACTATTATCTCTCTGAAGCCTCTTGGAAAGTGTTCTTCCATGTCTCTTCTAGCTTCTGGTGGGTGCCAGCAAGCCTTGCTTCCTTGGTTTGTAGTGGCATCACTTCAATCTCTGCTTCTATCTTTGTCAGGCTGTCTTCCCTCCATGTGTCTGTGTCTAAATTTCCCTTATTTTATAAAGGTACCAGTCATTGGGTTAGGGCCAATGACCATTCCAGAAAACATCATTACATTTTATCATTACAGATCATTTTTTTCCTACCTGTGGTCACTGATCTAATTTTAGAGTGTCTGTCTATATTCTGCCTCTCTTGAGTTACAGTTACCCAGACTGCATACTGTATTTAGGCATGCATATGCCATAAGAGGTATAGAAACATTTTCTTTATTTCTTATTTATAAGGCCTGCTTGGTCAAAGCAAATCTTCAGATTAATTTCAGCCAAGTATCTTTTCTCTATTCTCTGAACTGTCAAAGCATTTTACATACATTTTACTCTTTTATGGCTTTCACACTTAATAATGATTTGTTTATATCTTTCTCTCACCACAACTCTGTAAGATCCTTGTTGGAAAGAGCCACACTGTGTATACTTGTGTGGTCCTCACAAAACTAAGAGCATGCCTTACCTGGTGCTAGTTGCTTAATACTGTATGAATGAATGGATGCATACATGAATGAATGAATAAAGTGAATGTCCTAATATTCTTTCAGCTAAAAATCAAGAAAACTATTTCCCCTTTTGAAACCTTTCCTCTCTCTTTTCTACTTTAAAATTATAGCAGGAAAATTTAATCGAAAGGTAATATGGGTTTAAAGAGTATTAATCCATTTCACATAAAAAAGTAGAAGGTGTTTTGTCCTTCCTATGTTGCACTTACTCTGTTTATCTGACCCCTCCACATTTCTTTTTCCTCAGCCCCAGCACTCCTGTGGACTGCCAGATCCTTCACCTTCCACGGGAAATAGGAAATGCCGAAGGGTTTGCTATAGTTAGAAAGGGATTTTGGCATACCTTTCCCTCTAGACTTATGCAGTGCTTAAAGCATTCCTCTAAAATTTGAACAGAATGGACATTTAAAATGTACAGACAGCTTTTTAATCTTCCTTCAAATCTGTATTCCAATTCTCTCCATTCCTTCCTCTGTGATTCTAACATCTTAACATATTCATATAACCTACATCCTATAATAACTGTTTACATTCCATTTTGGTGTTTTAAACTGAAGATAATGGTTGACAGGGTAGAAATATGAATATAATTCTATTCTTTCTTATTGCTTAGAATAAAAATACCAGGCAAAAGGTAGAAAATTCCATGCATAAGTATGATAGTTTTGGAGCAAGCAGGTTCAGTAGAACAAAATCAATGAGACTCTGAATGTCTGAATGTCTAGTGCTGGTTTTGCCACTCACAGGTGGTGTGATCCTGGACTGGTTACTTTCTCCCTCTGGACCTCATTTTCCCATTTCTTTCCACTGATCTCTGGCTGCGTTTCTAGCTCTATGGATGCCATCCATGCAGGGCAAAACAAAGCTGAGCAAGCTCATTCTTGTGAAGAGTCTCAGTAGGGTCATATGATCTCAAAGTAGAATTGGCTTTGTATTATCAAGGGCCAGTTCTTCACTTTGTGATTATTCAGACCTCTTGCTTCTCATATCTTCCCATGCCTCTCTTTAATGATTGGGTGAGAGGGATGAAAGTGGGGGGAGTGAATCAAATATTACTTCTAGGCACCTCATGTGATGATTTGGGGAGGAAGATTAAAATTTTTTTTTAACTAAATGTATTCAATTCTTTGTAGATTAGATTTTAATGTTTTATTCTCATTTTCCTATTAGTCTGAAGAGGTAGAAAATGACAGCTCTTTTAACAGTGATGATATGGACATTTAGTGGTGCTTAATGGATTGCGTTTTCTGGTACTTACAAAGACAGTGATGATGCAGTAGCGAGCTGACTAAGCTGAACCTAGTAAGCTACATTTATCCATTATTAATTATTCATACTTGGATTTCTTCCAGAAATAATATGGAGGAGTATACAATAAAAATTACATTTGCAATAAGACTATAAAACCAAAGGTAAAAGGGTCATGTAATTAAGGGAGGAGAAATAATTGTACAAGAAAGCCAGAGTTAAAGGTCTTTATTTTAGTTGAGCACAAACTTTACCTTTGAGATTCCTGACAGCCAAGGAGAAAAGGAACATGAGTCACATGACTCTCATTACCTAGTAAAATAAGCATGCTCTGCCTCAAGTTATGACAATCTAATCTTTTCTCTTACACTAAACTCTAGGAGCAATTTAATATCTGATTTTTATGCCAATCAGCATTTTAAAAATTCCTTATTAGTACTTTTACATAGCTGTGGAATTTTTATTTCATAAGATCCTATTTTATATTGATTTTCATATAAAGCTGCAGGCATGTTAAATTGTAAGTATGAAAGCATTTCTACAGGGGTAAAATAAAGTTCAAGTACACATGTTTTTCTTTTTGTTTGTGATTTTGATAGTTTAGTGAGATACAGTGATAGAGCTTAAAGAATCGGAATTATTATCATGTTACTTATATTATATGTCTCAAAGATGAATGGTCTCCTGTAGGCTCTTGACAGGATCTGGATTGTTTACTATCTGAGTGCCAAATACATAGGAAATGCAGCTTTTCATAAAAGAGGTAAGATTGGTGGCAAAGTCAACATTTCCTGTGCAATTAAACAGTGTTCTTTGTCATCTTACACTGTGGCAATCCATTCTATGTAAGAGAGAAGTGGGCTGCTGACTATTTCAGACAGAGATAGAATTTTACATTTAAAGTAAGGACAGCTATAAAGGTAGGTAAACCTTCTACATGGCATAGCTTTCCTATTTGGGGATGTTGCTCCCAATAGAAAAGTAATTCTTGAAGTCCATGGAGATAACTATGATGTAGTATTTACCAACTGACTGAACCATGAAACTCTATTTTACTTACAGCATAATGATAAAACTTAAATTGGAGCTTATGAAATATAATAGATGCTGAAAAACATGATATCACAGAACAATTAACTTGTAAGAACTGATCAAACTTGATCCATATGTTTAATATACAATAAACATTAACTAATATCATAAAGATATATTAAAATATAAGACATGATGCATAACATAGACCAGCAGTCTTCAAAGAGATGATGTGTATTTGATGCTGCTTTGCAAATGTTAGGACAAAGGTTTGCATTTCCAAAACCCTTTGCCTCTCCAGTGTGCTCTTGGTACATAAGGTATGAGCACAAAGCACTGAGCCAAATAGAGATCATAACATTAGCTGATTAACCAGGGTCCTGCCAAATTGTATTATAGGGTATTATTTAGACTTGAGCCTGAGGGAGCATCCTTCTCTTCTTTATCACAGTGAACAGAACCTGCCTACAGGGAAAAGCAGAGGAGTTGTGAGATGTCCCTTCATCTTCTCCATGCACATCCCACCCCGTGCTTTCCTGGAACCTATGAATACCTATTCAAGAAAGCAAATTTTTAAATTTTCATGAATTATGCAAGCTTTCTGTAAAACATAGCCTCATAAAAATTAAATTCTATAAACTTGAAATTAAAGAAATTATATAAAAAAACAAAAGCAATATTTATAATTTGTCACTTTCCAACTATTTTTTGTTTTATTATTATCTATGCTCTTAACATTATTATGTCAGTCATATCCACATGACGGAAAAACTCATCATCTGTGATGATGATGTTCAAGTTGGTAGCTTGAAATTAGCCATGGTAGGAATATTTACACCATGGGAATTGGCTAATGCTACAGGCTCTGTTTTATTTCTTGAAAAGCCAATTGTTAACCTTTTTCTAGAGCTCTTGTGTCCACTCCCAGCCATGACACTATAGTTATCTCCATTTTGTTAAGAGGAAGCTAAGGCAAAAAAAACCTGAAGTAACTGAAGTAACTGGCTCAAAGTCACATAGCTAGTTAGCCAGGCAGACCGGCCTAGATCTTCCACTCCGATACTTTGGTATTTTGTTTTTTATATGATGAGAGTAACATTTCTACTCATGGGACACCTGCTTCAAGCATTAATAGAATATTAGACAGTGGCAGACTATAGTAATTGAGTATAGTAATTATAGTAATGGAGGCACCAAAATAATTAGCTTTTTTAAAAACAGTGAGGCCTTTTCTGTGCCAGACCCTGAGCTTGGAGGTCCTTGCTCCTAAGGAGATTATAGCCTGATTATAGGAAGACACAGGCAAGTCATCAGCAGGTTTCACTAGTGCGTGGTAAGTGCTGGGTTAAAGTAAATACAAGGTTCTCTATCAGTACATAGTAGAGGCACTCAACCAAGACTCAAGATCCAGGAAATCTTCCTATAAGAAGTGACCTCTAAACTTAAGCCTTAGCTAAGCAAAGATCAAGAAAAGGCACTGCAAGCATTGAGAACAGCATGTGCTGAGGTCCAGTGGAGAGAGGGGGTGCTGAGTTTAGGCACTACAGAAGGGTCAGTGCGGATGGAGCACAGAGACCAGCAGAGGCAGGCAGGAGGCAGGTCATGGCAGGATTGCCACCCAAGTCTCAGAGGTTACATTTTATCCCAAAACAATGGAGAAAGAAATTTTTAACTAGAGACATGATAGAGTCAGCTTCATATTTTACAATTCATCTGATTGTTTTTTGAAAACAGAAACTGCCACTAGAGAAACCTTTTAAGGCTCTGGAACCAGACAAGATGACAGTTTATAAGATAAAAACTCAATTTCTTCCAGTAGATTTGTCCACCTGGGAGGCTGACAGTGACAATGTTGAGAGCAGTGTCAGTAGAGTGGTTGGGAGGCCTGCTAGTGATGGGTTGGAGACTAAATAGGAAGCAAGGAAGTGTTTATATTGTTTAGAATCATCTTGGTGGAAGAAGTGAATCGAGAAAGGGTGAAAGTCACATGAGATTAGAGAAAGGCATTTGCCTTCACCATCCACCTGGAAATGGGTCTGTTCTTTTACATCTTGCTGATGATGTTCCTCATGTCCTTTATGCTAACATCTCAAGAAGATACATGTACCTTACTTGCCACAGGCAACCACTGTATTCTCCCCAGTCAACCAGACCTGGATTCTGGGATGTCTTTCCTCTGGCCTGCTTTGACAATATGTTGATTTGCTCTCAATTTTATCTCTTCTTGGATCTCTGCAGACAGGTTCCATGTCCTATTCATCAGTGTACCCCCAAAGTCTGGTTTATAATCCATACCGAATCTTTGTGGAATGATTGATTGATTGATTAAGTTACATTTAGATGACAATGACTTTTATACCTAAAGTTCCTAGAGGGTACTCTTAAATTAAAAGGCATTTGTTAATTCAAATAAATCTCTAATTTGAGAATGTGAGGAGAAAAGCTATTTGGAGAGTAGAAACATTTATGATATCTTATCTGCTCTTGCCCATTTACTACAGTTCCAGTTTTCCCAGAGCTAGTTATTGAGGGAGAAGGAGCTGTTTTAATCTATCCCTTTCCTCAGTCCCTTATTTTAAAATTGAGAAATTCAGATTGTAACTCATTTGTAATCCTTAAGACCTGCTCTCCTTCCATTCCTGAAGTGCAAACACCAAACTCCTAAAATAGAACTTCAGTGTGGTCCTCAGCAACTTTTTCTTCCTTACTACAGCTTCAGCAGCAATCTCAGTGTGGGTTCTTGTCATGTTGAGCTCCTTACACTGGCCCTCCACTTCAGTTCTTGCATATGTGCTATTGCCTTTGCCCAGAATGCCCTGAATTATTCTTATTTGTCCTTCAGGACCCTGTTGAAATGTCACTTCCTGGATGAAAGCTTTTTGACTCACGTAGGTAGACTTAGTTGCTTCCCATATTTCTGCAGCAGCCCTTACCATATTGCAGGATAATTTATCTGTTTACAAGCCTGTTTCTTCTTTTAAATCACAGGTTATCTTTGAATAGACTACTATGGTGCTCATCACTTAAAAGGTGTTAAATAATATTTATAGAATGAATAAATAAATACATAAATGAAGACTCACTTCCTGGTGGGTCCCTGAAAAATATCTCTGTGTTTTAAGACAATGTTCTGCTTGCCCTCCTCTCAACTGAAACAGTTTGATTACTTCCTCAGTTCAATATAGTGATGCTCAGTTGAAACTCAACTGTCTCTCACATATCCTTTAATATTCCTAGTCTACCGCATAAGGTTGAATACCTCTCTGGAGGGCACACGTGAGTGCTATTTTAACATGAAACTGCTTTTGTTATACTCTCTTATAATTAGACTCTCTATATAATGGGACTTGCTAAATTGGGAACAGTTAGAGCATGTGTGGGGGCAGGAAATAAGACTGATAGATTATATTCAGCTCAAACTTTCAATCACTCATGAGATGTACTGCAGACATGGCAGATGGTGAAATATTCTAAAAAGACTTGTAGAAAGAATCCACAGAATGCTCTGGAATCAAGGCAAAACATAATCAAACATAAAATGCAATGGTTAGCCATAAATCTAAGAAGACATACATTTATTTTATCAGTATTTATTTACTCTGTGGCTGTTGTAAATATTGAGGATACTGCAGTGAACAGTACAGGCAAAAAGCTCCCCTTTGAGGAGCTAATATTCTAGTGGGAGGATACAGACAGTTAACAGTAAATTAGTAAAACTTATAGACAGTGCTAAGTGTATGGAGGACAACAAGGCAGAGAAAGTCAAAGAAGAATATCAGGGATTTGAACTTTAAACATAAAAGCCAGGAAAAGCAATACTGAGTTGGTGATAATTTGATGAAGAACTAACAATGAGGGTGAGCCATATAGATGTCTAGGTGGGGGGTGAGCATTCTAGATTGAGGGAACAGCAAGTGTAAAAGGCCTGAGGTGGATATGTGTCTGGCTTGTTCAGACAACAAAAAGGCCAGTATAATAGGAGTAGGACAGATTATGTTGAGTCCATAGGACAGTTTAAGGACTTTGGCCTTTACTTCAAGTAAGATAGAAAACCACTAGGAGATTGTAAGCCAAGGAGTAATATCTGACTTTCTTTTACAAAGACAGAATAGATCTACTCTATTTGGCAGCATTTTGAAACTAAGTGGATTTATTAGGTGAAGAGAAGTCTGTTAATTCTCCTTTCAGTCTACCCATGTACTATCATCTCCTTTTTCATTAAAAAGGTTCTTTATTAAGAACCTTTTTAATGCCAGTCACAGAGGATGTAGTGATGAGCAAGGTGAATGGAGTCTTCAATTTTACAGAACTTACAGTAAGGTAGGAAGATGAATGTGAAACATAATATGTGTACTAATTTGGTCTGGGAGCACAGAGGCATCTCTCTGGAGGAAGGGGTATCTAAGGTAAAATCTGATGGTCAAGTAGAGGCAGCTAGGTGAGGGGATGAGGGAGAGCATTTCATGCTGAAGAAGCTGCATGGGTGAAGGTTCTGAGGCTGGGGCAAGCACTGCCTTCTCAAGTCTATATATACAATGTGCAGCCTGTATAAGTAGGGTATGGAGAGCAAGAAAAATGGTGGGGAGCATAGTGGCATGCAACGAAGCTGGAGAGGTAGAAGGGCCCAGATCATGGAGGGTCTTTGTAGCGGTTTATTGTAAGGGCAATAGGAAGCCAAAAGATAAAATTTATATTTTGAAAAGGCCATTTGTTCTGGCTGCAGTGTGGTGGATGAAATGTGAGGTGGAGACTAATAAGGACATTGTTGAGGTACTCTAGGCAAGAAGTGATGGAGGTTTGGACCAGCCATGTGGCATGGATATGAAGAGAAGTTGGTGGATTTGGGACATAGTAGGAGATGAAATAACAGAATTTGGTGATTGATTGAATATGGGAAATATCAAGGATGATGCTCAGGTTTCTAGCTTGAGATGCTGGAAGATAATAGCACAGAATTCTGACATATCGAATACAGGAGAATGAATAAGTTTGATGGGACACAGCAGGGGCCAAGTTTCAGTAGCTGCAAAACATTTATGAGAGATGTGGAACAAGCAGTTAAGATATAGGTGTGGATGTATAGTGAGAGTGATGTGCACTAGAGATACAAATTTGTAAATCCTTTGCACACAGACAGTAACTGAAGTCTTGGACATGACTTGATCACTAAGGTGAGCGGCAAGTGATGGGGCCTTAGAGACTTGGAAGATGCCTGTGTAACAGTTGGACTGAGCTGGAGGCTCAATGCAGTCCAAGGAGAACTGGGAGAGTGAGGTGCCTTTGAAATCTAGGGAAGAAAGGGGAGCTTTGATTTGCTGCTATTGCTCCCAGCTCTGGGTTCTGACTTTGTAAGATTGTTGAAATTGCTGCATCAGCTAAATTTGATCCTTCAGACTCTCTATTCTTTAACTCCAGAAAAAAAGTATTTCTTGCCTTGTTATTGATACAAGCTTCCTTGTCTGCTTCTTCCCCTCTTGCCTCACCAAAATCAGACTGACTTTAGTACTGTACTTCCAGATGTGTACAGCTTAGAGAAGGTCTCTGACTACTTAAGACACCACAGAAAGTAAAATGTAGAATTGATAGATTTTCTTTCAATTGATTACATGACATGTTGAGATTTTAAGAGCATTTCTTGGATCTAATGTTCTTCTCTGGCCATCTATATTGACCTTCATTTTATAGATGTGAAAACTGAAGCTTAGTTCTTTCTCGAGAACTAACAGTGAGCAAGTAGCAGTCAAAACTTGAACTTGAACCTCTAGTCTACTGTTTTCGTAATTCTTTGGTCACATACAAAACACACCAAACAAAACACACCCACAGACACACCCACAAACATAATTGAGGGCAACTACCTATTAGGCCACAACAAGTGTTTTTTCTCCAAATGATATTAATGGAAGAGATTGGGAGAAACACAAATTTTTCCAAAGACAGTTTTGGAGTTACTGTTATATGCTGTTTGTCCGTACATATCTTTTATGTCCTGGTTCTCTACTGATAGGTTTTGCAGAAACATAAAGGCAGATAGAATATTGACAATGACTTGCTAAAGTCAACTGAAGAACCACAACAGAACCAACAAGCCAACACTTAGCTAACATTGCCTTTTATTTTCAAAATCCAAATGGTCAGAACCTATAGCAACTATTTTCAGAATCTTCATATCTTTCTATCATATGAGTAATAATAGGCAGGCTTGGTTAAAGAAAAAGAGTAAGATTAAAATGAAAAGTTTTTCTTCGATTGAAGACACCATGGACTAGTTATACTCCATGGATGTAGGAATATTTTCACTATCTAAAATTGATGAGGGAATTGATCCGTAAAAAGTTAAGAAGTCAGTAGAAAGAAGCACAAAATGTATAAAATAGGTGAATGGCTAACAAATATTTAGAGAAAGGTTTTATCTCATTAGTAACTAAAGAAATGCTAATTAAAATGAGACCTATGTTATTGGTGAAAAATTTTTTAATAGGTTAATATTTAGTGTTTGGAGGATGTGGGGAAACAGGAACCCTTGTGTGGAAGTGACAATTGGCACAGATCATTTGGAGCAGTAATTTAAACATATACCTCTGACCAGCAGTTCTACTCCTAGGTACTGACCTCTGAGCAGTTCTTACACAGGCCTGTCTGGAGACATGTGTCAGGGTGCTATTATAGCATTGTTTGTAATAATTGGCAGTTGGATACAGCCTAGGCGTCATTGCCATGGAAATGGACCACTAGTAGTACATGCACATTATGGAATACTGCACATCAAACAATGAGTGGATCTTAAAAACAATGGCCTGAATTAAGGTTGAGTTCTATAACATGTATTTAAAGTAAAAACACACATGAGTCAGAACACTGTCTACTCCTCAGGGATACCCATCTATCCAAGGATGTATATCCATCACATTAGAATGGGTGCCTGTCAGGGGACTGGACATCAGGATCATGGATTGTGGGAGGGGGGATAAAAATAACAGCACAAAAGAAGTGGCTTTCAATGACTCTGATTGGAGTGTACCATGAACTGAGTGCTGTGCTATACTCTCTTCTTGGGACCTGAGATCCAAAACAAAGAAAAAGAAAAGAAAAAATTATTAGATTTGAAGTCAGATGGTTGACATCTTTCATTTGAGCCTGGTCCCTAATCCTTATACCCATGACTTAACTGGCAATTTCAGCTTTCTCATCTATAAAATGAGAATAATAACTTCTCTTAAGAGATGTGATTAGTTCTAATTGAGAAAATGAATGTACCTTGCTTGGCACATAGTAGATGTACAGTAAGTGTTAGGTTCCTTCTTCTTGTCCATCAGCATCTCCTGGGGAGGAGCAGGGATGTTCTCCAAATAACTCCCCTTGGTAGGGTCCTCCAACTTTATCAGTTGAGAATGTGTAACCATTCTCCTCAGTGGGCATGGCTGCCTGATGCACAGAGTCATACTGTTGAAAGTCATACTGTCCTAGGCCCAGACACACAGAATAGCCACCTTGCAAAGTCAGTCTCTTATGACCCATCAGCTCAACATAGGCAAAGCTGTGTTGGTCTTCCCAGGCTATTCCTGAGAAATGACCTAACTTTTCTGCAACCTGATATTCTGAATTTCAGTGCTCTTGTTCTCTCTCTCTCTCTCTCTCTCTCTCTCTCTCTCTCTCTCTCTCTCTCAGCAGAAGTGAGTAGCCAGAATCCTTCAATGGTTCATCATAGTTCTTCGAATAAAGTCCAAAGTTCTTTTAATAGGCTTATCTGCTCTCACTTTACCTAAATAGCTTCATTTCTCCCCATTCCCCTAAGTCTGTAAATTGCTTCAGTCATGGAAGTTTCCTTTTGGCTCTTATGTGTTCTGCTCTCACTTCAGAGAGTTTGCCTGAGCTGTGTATTTATTCACTTAACAAATTTTTGTTGAGTACTTACTATATACTGGGCACCATGATAGGCTCCCCTCCTTCTGCATAGAATCTTTTCCCTACCCCATCTTTACCTAGTCACCTCTTACTCATTCTTCAGGACACAAGTCCCAGAGCCTTACCCGATCCCCTTTTCTACGTGAGTTAGACTTCCTCGCTACGTATTCCCATAGCACCTTATATGTCTCTTATCACTGCACTTTTGTGTAATTTTGTTTGCCTTTCTCTTTAGACTCCAAGTGCTGAGAGCATAGGGACCTCATCTGCTTTGATCACTTCTGTAACCCCAACTTCTAGCTTGGCACATAGCAGGCACTCATTGAATGACTATTGCATGTAAGAGAATGATCTAACAGCTTATTCTAGCATTGCATTGCATTGCGTTGTGTTGCATTGCGTTGCGTTGCATTGCGTTGCGTTGCATTGCATTGCTGTTTTAGATTAGGAAGGGACTCTAGAGTTGCCTCAAGTTCAAGCCTGCCCTTTTTTCTTCACTCTTTTTATTAAAAAAAATTATCAAGATATCATTCACATATCATGAAATTTACCTTTTTGATATGTATAACTCAGTCATTTTCAGTATATTACAAGGTTATACAACCATTACCATTATCTAATTCTAAAATATTTATCACCCCAGAAAGAAACTCTGTACCTATTAGCAGTCACTCCCTATTTACCCATCTCTTCAGCCCTAAACAAACGCTAATCTACTTTCTATATCTACAGATCTGGCTATTCTGGACATTTCTTATAAATAGAATTGTATAATATGGAAGAATTTGTGTCTGATTTCTTTCACTAAGCATAATGTTTTCAAGGTTTATAACTGTAGCATGTACCAATACCACATTCCTTTTTATAGTTGAATAATGTTACATTGTAGGGACTTACCACATTGTATTTATGCATTCATCAGTTGATAACTAGGCATTTTGGTTATTTCCACCTTTTGGTTATTATGAATAATGCTGCTATGAATGTTCATGTATACATTTTTGTGGAAACGTGTATTTTCAAATTTTCTTAGTGTATACTTAAGAGTAGAATTTCTTGGTCATATGGTAACTCTACATTTAACTTTTTGAGCAACTGATAAACTGTTTTCCAAAGTGGCTGCTCCACTGGTAACATACAATAGTTCAGATTTCTCCACATCTTCACTTGTTATTTTCCTTTTTTAAAAATTAAAGGTGGAGCCCTTTTTTCTCACTAATACTTTGTGCCCCTCTATGGAAGAGAAATTTGTTTGTTTGTTTGTTTGTTTGTTTGTTTGTTTTGCATTTGACCTAGGACATGTTATTTAATCCTTGGTGAACCTTTGTTTTCTGCAAGGACTAATAATTTCTGCCTCATGGGGCCACTGTAGAAACAGAAATAGATGATAAGTACAGGGCACTTGATGCCATGCGGGCCCACTGTGAGCTCTTATGACTGTGTTTTCTGATGAACTTCTCCTCTGCACCTAGGGGTCTCTGTAGAGAGAGAAGATTACAGTTTTCCAGTTCAGGCTTTGGCTTGGCGGCCCCTTCCATAGCAGCAATTGCCTCGCAGTGAACTGAAGGGTGTGGAATGGAGGAGCAGGAAAGGCCAAAAATCCCTGGAGTTCAGAGATCCCTCTGGCCTCTGATACTCTGTCCACATCTAGGGAATGCTTGGGGTGAGGGAGGCCACACTCACAGGCCTGCCCCATGCAGTAGTGTCGGTGTGGGGCCCTAACATAGACGGGTGGGCCTGGACACAGGAGCTGCGTTTGGTGGCATGGGACTATTGAAAAAGCTGGAAATCAGGGAGCCAAGGGCTTTGGCTGCCCCCTGTCAGATGTTTTGTTAGGTCAATGTGGAAACATTTTACAAGCTGAGAGTAGTTTTTGCCAGCTAATTGATTCTTTTTAGTACTTCTTTGCCACGCCGAGTCACTCAGCTCATAGTATGTCATCTTCACTAAATAATAAGAGCTTCTCTTTTTCCTCATTTCTGCCAACCAGGCCTTTGGGGAAAGCACCTTTCTATGCTTAATGCAAAGGCAGCAGAAAGAAAGGTGGCTGTAGGACCGTCCTGCAGCTTTGCTGTCACTACTTTGGACTGCAGAGTTCCTTTTTCATCCGGGATCAATAGCTTGGCCTCTAAAACCAGAGGCTCTGAGGAGCAGCCTGCTAAATGTACACTCCTTCCCCCAAGACCCTGCATTTCCCTGATTCCTGATCAGTAAGAGGGACAGGGTACATTAACTTCGTTGATATGTATATGTTCCTTTAGTAGTCAGCTGATTCAGATTCCTGATAAAAACACCCATGTGTCTCCTAGGAGATTTTCAAAGTAAATTAACCCAGGCTTTTTATTTACTGTGAGGTCTACACACAGTAAGAGGTTTTGCAAATTGGCCCCTGTTACCATTTGTGCCCTTTTCAGCTTGGGGCACCAAGAAAAGCAGGAATGTTTAAGAACATGTTAGGCTAGAGAAGCCTCCTTTCCAGTGCCTCTTGAGACCTGTGACCAGTATAAGCTAAGCAATTTCAGCACTTCTGCTGTTGACTTTGGAGTAATTAGCCAAGGTAAGGGTACATGGAGAATGTAGGGGGAAATGGGAGTGAGGAAGGTGATGCAGAAAGAATCTTGGAACGTAGGAATGGGATATGTTAATAGTGACCATGGGTGCTCAGGGCACTGCTCTGTAAAATGTTTTCTCATCTGAAAAGTGGGGAGTTAATCTAGAGTCTCTGGATCTGTGTTTTTTGCCTTTGAGTAGCCACACGAGTAAAAGGAACAATAATAATAGGTGATCTAAAACTCAAGAATATCTTTAGGGTGGGTGGGGGAAGGAGTGGAGAAAAGCAGCTTTTCTCCCTTTCCCTCCCTTTCTTCCATTCTTCCCTCCTGGCCATGTGAAAAATACTGTGACAGAATGTTTAGTCAGGAACCAGCAGAGATGACTGATGTCTTTTGCAGAGACGACTGATGTCTCTTGGGTGTCATGGAGAATACAGGGTCTGTGATATTTTCAGAGGAGGAGCATATAGGTAGAAATATACTCAGAGATGCTGACTGGAGATAAGGAAAGTTTATATGATAGCATTTTTTTTAAAGAAATAAAACCATGGAAAGCTCAATGAAATATGATATTTTTTCCAACTTCAGAGAGCTGAATTATAATATTTCATTTGTTGGACTCTTATCTGGTTTCTTGATCCTTTTTAAATTTAAATCCACAAGTATATTTAGGTATACTTGTATTTACACATTGGCATTTCCACTATTTTCAGAGTAAAAAGTCAGATGGTATTTTGGTAAGTGAGAGAGAGACAGAGAGAGAGAGAGAGAGCAGAGAATAAAATATATTTGCTCCATGTAGGCAACCAACCTGAAACAATCATCCATAACATATTTGGGGATACCAACTTTGTCCTCAGCAGTGGCTGAAGCACTGGATCATAGCCTATGTATATAACAACACATTGATGCATGTCAACCACATCCTGGGAGTGCTGATGATTCTAAATTTCCTCCATTGCATGTTAATTAAGGAAAAAATGTGCACATGTGAGATGGTATTTTTCCTTATACTGAGGCTAGAGACCTGGTTGGACATGGGCGTACATCTTTTCCTCCATTTGTTTAAGTTTAACTCAGCCAGTTTCTTCTGTTTCCAGAACTGAAAAAAGACTTGGGCAACACCAGTCTCGATACTGTGCAAAAACATTTTTGGGTTACACTATCATATTTGGTTGTCTCAATAGATTTAACCACAGAACTCTCAGCTCTACCCTTTCACTATCCTTTGGGCTCTAACTACAAATGATTAAATTATTCCAAAAAGTTGTTTTAACTGACCCAAATAGCCAAATGGTGGTCAAATCGCCATCCTGTGTGGTGTAGAAGAGACTTCTGCAGGGTGTTCTTTTGCATCTTGCTTGTGAGAAGGCTAAACTTTCATCAGGGCTGTTGTGCAAAGTGGCTATGGGACTCTGGGGGCCACACTGACGTTGTGCTTTCTTTGCAGCAGCGACAGGTGGCAGAGTTGAAGGCCCACTCTGGGCTGTGCCCAAATGCTGACTCTAGGGCAGAATATAGCCTTAACAGGAGGGACGAGAAATGGGAGAAAACCTCCCCTCAGAGAAGAGAGGAGGGCAGCAAGAGTGTAACAGAGGTGGGAGAAACCTTTTACCATGCTGCCAGAACAGATGGGATGACAGTGAGTTTTAAAGAACTTTAAAACACATCTTTAAATTGGGCTATTTCGTGCTTTGATTTTTCTCATTTGACCTAAGCAGCCAACCCTCCTCCTGAAATCCTAATTAGCACCTTTCGGAGGCTGAGTATCTCATTAAAAATGCTTATTACCACCTCAGGAAGGGGATAGTCCCAAATGTTTTGTTAGGGTGGTGGGATTAATTTCTCTTTTTTAGACTTTCTGTACTGTTAATATGTTGCTTTAAGATAGAAATTACTATATTCAAAAAACTTCAGTTTTCCCAAAGCTCATTAAGGCTAAACAGGCTCATCATCACCAAAAGATCCTTTACAAACATGTTTGGTGATTAAATTGTAAATGAAACAAAAACACATACATTATATTTTTTTTCCACCAGGGAAATGATTACAGATTTATCTTCTATTTTTTAAAAAAATATTTGTAAGTTTGCTGAATATATTTGTAAAAACTATTTTGTTAAAAAAATAAAAAGGTTTAAAAAGCTTTAAAAGGATCTGAAGCTTGGAAAGGAATGCACATAAAACTGGAGTTTAATCTTGGACTTGCCATGTGTTTGGACTTTACAAAAGAGGCAGGAATGTGATAATTTATGGTACAGGAACATGTAGATCAAATGGTAGGGCCTCGTTGAGGTAGCACAGTCTTTGGTAAAGACCCAAAATGGGTGACATCTAGACTAGATTCATTGTGATTCTGAACAGGTAACAACCCTTTACCCTGATAGCCTCAAATGGCAAAGTGGTAATTATTCTAGCTCTTTTCAACTCTGGATGAGCAACTCTTTACCCTAAAAAGAGTTATTAGGGTAAAAAACAACTTACTAAAAGACTTGTAATAATGGACATAGCAATAGGAGGTGTATTATCTTACCTTTAGATATGGGACCCTGGTTTGGCCTCATTTAAATTTTGTCTTGGATTTCTGCTGAGATGTGGTATTGTTAACCAACAGTCTCATAGGTGACTGGGTGGGTGAGATGAGGAAGCAAGAATTCTCTTCTCTCCACTCCCTCCATTGAGGGTGAGTGCGGTGACTTCAGCCACAGTGTCATTTTTGCACAGTGCACAGTTGATTAGTTTTTGTTTTGGGGCATGTCATCTAACAAGACTGCAAGGACTTGATCCTTTGACTTTTGTCACTGGCACCAAAGCTATGTATATAGAGTTTGGTATTGTCCAATCCATGCAGCCTCATGGAAGCTGATTTAGGGCACTGAAGGACTATTTTAAACAATGTAATTATAGTAAATTCTGGACACTTAGCATCTTTAGAGCTAAGAGTGGCATTACTAGGGCTGATGTGGCAGAGGCAGTAAGAACTTCGCTGGTGGCTTTGCCACATACACACTCCCCTAGAAGCTTGTGCTCCTTATCTCTTATTTCTAAAGAATGTGAGCCCCTGAAAGAGATTGGGTAATCTGGCCCTATACCACTGCTGAGGTGGAAAAATGAAAGCTCTGTTTGGTTTTCTCATTAGCACTCATCACAGTACTAGCTGGCTGATTAGTCTCCAATCAGATTTGTTAGGGAAAAGAGACAAAGCCAAGTATGGCAGCTCATGTGTTGTCAGGAGGGCACTGTGTTGGGACTGGAGGATAGGCCTGGGTAGGTCTAGCCCTGGTCATTCTGATACTGGGGTACATTTAGAGGGTCCACAATCAGAAGAAAGAAATGAATTCCACTAGAGACTGTCTCAACTTGACCATTTTTACCCCCCAGATGATAGTCGGCATTATTTGGAAATATTTTTGGTTGTAAGCACTAGAGTGATGGTGCCACTCGCATCTCATGTGTAGAGGCCAGGGATGCTGCTAAATATCCTACAGTGCACAGGACAGCTTTCTGCCACAAAGAGTTGTCTTCTCCAAAATATCAATAGTGTTGAAGTTGATAAGGGTGTGGGCTGAGTTTTGGTGGCAGACAGAGCTGTGAGCTGGGTGATTTTTAAGCTCATTCTTAGCTCTTTGATTATTATTTTTTTTAAGTAGGCAGAGTTGGAAAATGGGAGGCATGAATTAAAATTGGGAAATTGGTATTGATTAGTTCTCTGAATTAAATGGTCACTATTAACTTTCAAGCATGGATTTTTTTTTTTTTACATGAAGAATGCTAAGAAATTATTTCTTTGGTGGCATTAAAAAAACAGTTTAACTTGAGGAGAAAAAACTTGGGTTCTATCAGAAAAGCTATTTCTCTGTGTGTAACAATGATAAGAAATTAGTCTAAGTTGCTGAGGAAAGTTATAAGATCACCTTTTATGGACACCTTTAATGAAGTTAAGCAGTAGCCATCTGTCTGGGATGGCGAGACCAACGCTGAACCCAGAGCAGGGTCCTTTTGAGTCTTGGCAGCCTGTGGTTCTCTCATCTTATTCTTTGCACAGTCCACAGCATAAACAATATCACTATTTCTATTTTTTCTCTTAACACTCGGCCTCTTCTTTTCATCTGCTCACCTCACTCACTGCCTATCCACACTTGTTAGTAGACATTTAAATGGTTGCTGACCTTCTATTTGCTTCTTTCAGCTCATCCCTAGTTTTGTCTCTTTTCTTTCTAGGATCAGAGAGAGCTTTCAAGGACCGAGGCTGACATAGAATACAACCCTGTAGTTGTGACCCACCAGTAGTATAAACAAAGAATTCATCACTCTTCTAACTAACAATGTGATTGATACATTGGCTCAGAAAACTTTGCAAGTCACATTAGCATTAAATTTTGCTGCCTTACTGAATTTCAGTCCTGTATCTATATCTGTATTGTGCTGACCAATATCATTATCCTTAGATCTTTCTTGATGTTCCTCCAAATCTCTCCTGCCTGACAAGGTTCTGTGATTGAGATGATTATTTCCCTTGGAAAATATTTTCTGGGTGGATTTGTTTTTGTGGTCTCTGCCCCATGTTTGTTACAGAGGAGGGAGGAAGTTATTTGATGTAACTTCTCTGAAAAGTTTTACTGAAAAAAAAAAAGAATATAGGATCTTTTTTTCTCTCTCTCTTCAATCTATCCTCAAACTTATGTCTTTCACTTCCAGCCAAGGATTTATTTCCAAACATCCTGGGCACAGTGCTTGTGTCCCTGTGTAGCCCACTTTTCTTCATTTAGAGAAAATTCTGTGTCATGACCCCAGACTGTACCTTCCCCAGGCCAGCCATCTTGCAATGTTTTTGCTTAGCAAAAGTTAGACAATTTGGATGCTTTTGTATAAGCTGGTCTCTTAGAGTACATGTTGGTGGCTCATTTGTAATCTTTCCTGATGGGTTGTTTTTCCTAATCTTACTGGTTAAGAGTGCAGGCTTGGAAGTCAGTCTGTCCTGGTCCTCATCCTTGCTCTAACACTCACTATAAGGCCTTAGGTGCATTACCTAAACTTTCCATGCATCAGATTCCTCATCTGTAAAATGAGGTCAATGATAATACTGACCATCGAGAGTTCTCATGAGGGTCAAATGAGATAAATTACTTAACACAGAGTCTAGCACTAGTAATCACTTGGTAAATGTTAACTACGCAAAATAGTCATTCAAAGATGGCTGAAGCAAAGAAAAACATGTTGGAAGTTGAGATGTCATGAAACCTCTAGAATTCCCAGATGTTAGTACAGTGATATCAACTTCTCACCTATTTCTTCATCCCAACAGGCCCAGTTGTGATCACTGTTGTGATTTTGGATAGGGGCTAATCTGAAACACAAGTAGGAGTCACTCTGTGGCAGACCACAGACAGCAGGGTGCAGATTCCAGTTCTGGGAGAGTGCCATTCCTGACCCCAACATGTAACTCTCCATGCCATGGTTCTTGGCCATCAGTTCTCACCTCTTGCTAGGGTGACATTCTGCCAGAGTGTCATTCCTCCCTTTTAGTTCCAGTTGATTTATCAAGTCCATTTTGATGAGCTCCAGTTTTAGGTGTGATCTAGAAACTATCTTTCCATCCCCTTTTATACTACTCAACATTTGGCATTGCCTGGCCTTTGTACCTTGGGAGAATCCCACTTGTCTAGATACCAGAGCAGTGGACCCATCTGACCCCTGGCTTCTAGAAGCTGCACTTGCTTAACATCTGCCAGCTTGGGAGCCAGTCCCTGAGGCAACATCGACGTTTCTTAGAATTTAGTCATAGAGGTAATCTGTGCCTTAACTCTTTCCTTTTTTTCCCAGGCCCTTTCTTGCCTAGCCAGTTTATGGGATGGCATTCTCCAAGGAGCATGTCTAAGGGAATTTGCTCAAATTGGGAACATTTACTTTGCTTGTGTTTTAACTTATTTTCCCCCTTCATTGGGATGTGTGTGTGTGTGTGTGTGTGTGTGTGTGTGTGTGTATCGGTATACGTCTGTGTGAGGCTAGGTTGTTGATACTCCCTGAGAGGCTCATTTGGCTCACAACAATGGACTACTGGTTGTCCTTTAATCTTAGCAGGGGAGTTTTGGGGTGTTGGAGCCCAAAGGAGGGCTGAGGAGCTTCCATAGTCCCAGTTACTACAACAGGCCAAAAAGTAAAAAGCAAATAAGAATGATGAGTGCAGGGACAAAGCTGTGGGATACAGGGAGAGTTTGCAGTATCAGCAGGCACTCCTATAGACCCTCTTCTGCTGCACAGCACCTCAAACCCCTAATCTTTACCCAAACTTAAAGATCAGCCCAGAACTTCTACCTGCCAACAGAAACTATACTAGCTGAATAATCTCCAGGATATATTAAATATGAGTTGATCTGGCATTTAGTATTCTCCTTAACTATCTGTATACATACTTATTCATATAGCAGGTAACTCTTAGCAAAGTTGAGCCCAGTTCAATCTCTCAGCATCTGTGGCTCATAGGCCACCAGGAGCAAAGAAGATGAACTGCAAGGCTGAGAGTCAGATGTTGTATGTTCCTGTCAGGACCTGCTGACTCCCATTTCTTTGAGGTTTGCACTGGCTAAGGTGTTTTTATATGAGTTCTTAGGCCAGCAGAAAAATCTAGTTCTGTTAGTTTTGTCCATCTCAGTTCCATTTTAACTCAAGTCAGGAAATTTCTGCCTGACTGTCAATGACTGTGGCGGACCCTGGGACTTTACAGATGGAAAAGGCAGATTTGTTCTCAGAAAGTCCAAGTGAAGGAAAGCATACAATTAAAACAATTCCAGTTCAGTGCGCTATACGACAGAACAGAGGCAAGTGAAGGAGCAAAGGGAAAATAGGTTTAGTCCCTGCCTGGGCTGGTGTGAGGTGGGGTGGGAGGGGCAGGATGAAAAGAGGACCAAAAAGGCTTCTTAGAGGAGGTGAAAAGCTGAAACACAAGTAGGAGTCACTCTGGCAGACATCCTGGGAAGAGGGAAAAACATGTGTGAAGGCCAGAAGTCTGAGGGACTCTGGTACATTTGCAAAGCTGCTAAGATTTCCACATGGGCAAAGTGTTGGGTTGGGGAGTGGGGTCCAGCAGGGCTGAGGTGGGAGAGGCAGACACCACCTGGCAAATCTGAAAAGACCTCAAGGGGCCAAAGTGGTTTTAAGATGTAAGTGATAAGGGGCTGATTATGATTTTGCAAAACTCCTTCCGGCCATGGGGTGGAGGAGGGATTGAATTCTGGGAGCAAAACCAGGTCCATGGAGAGCCTCCACCATAAGGTGGTCAAAGTTGTTCAGCAAGAATCGAGGGCCCCCATTTCCCATATGGAAAGTTGCTGTATCAAATAGGACAGTTAAAAAATGGGCTGGGAGCCAAGTCAAGTTACCTCTATGCCTGTGGTTGGGAGTTAGCTGTTCCTATATTCTTTCTCTAGATGGATCCTTGCAAGGGTTAACAAAATAAAAAAAGAAACAGCTTTAGCTATGGTGTATGTAAAAAGATCTTGTGAAAGAAAGCAGCCAGAAAATTTCAGGCAGAGAGCGGAGGAAGGAAAAATATGCAGAGTAACAATGGATTATAACAAAAATGTGAACCCTTGTCAGAGAGGATGTGTCTGACTCACTCTTCAATAGGGAGCTAAGCAGAGGGAAGCATGCCGGCTGCCTGCTGACAAGAAAGGGACAGGGGTATTTCAATCATCTGCACTTAATTCATTTCAGTTTGTATTTTAAATATAATACAGAGAACCTAACCATGGAAAAAGTGGACATTGACGTATCTGTTATCACCATCAGTGTTGATTCACTTAGGAAGTTTGTTTATAATAGAAAGTCGAGGCTAAGAAATGTTTTTGGTCCTGTTATCTTGGGATACAAAGAGTGTCAGAATTTATTACTGAGGGCGAAATTTATGAAGCATTTAGAATGTGACAGGCACAGTTCTTAGAGATTTACAAATCACTCCTTTAATCTTCATAGCAGCCCAGGAGATAGGTCATGTTATTAGCATCCCCATTTTACAGATGAAGAAACCAGGACATAGAGCTTATATTAACTTGCCCAAGGTTACATAACTAATGAACTGGAAAGTAAAGACTGAAATCCAAGCAGGCTGGCTCCAGGTTCACTCTTAACCATCCTACTAAGCCTTCTCTGAGAATGGTCTAGGTAAGCAAGGTAAGCCAGTTAGATGATATGGAAATGGATGTGTATGTTGATCAGAGCTGTTCACAGGCAGCACTTGATAATTCTCAGTGCATTCAGGATAACAGAGTTGTAGAAAAAAGCCACAAAGAGAAAACCAGTAACAAGAAATCCCAAAGCAAAAGAAAGGACATGGGGCAGACTTGCTGAAGGTGGGGAGACTGAGGATGTGTGGGCAGGAGGGGCTAGGTGTGGGGGCAGAGGTCACCTGCCAGGAAGAGAACTCTTAAATGAGAACATGTGTCAGCACAGCAAGGGCCACGAAACAAGGGATAGCACACGAGCACTGCTATGAAGTCTCTCAAAGTCTCTTCTTCAGGACTTTGCCTGAGGGCAGCACTGTGTGGGATATGCTCAGCCTTGGCGGGTAGACGTGGTCATAGAACCACAAAGCCATGTACCTGAGGAGCCCTCCTGAGGTCGCCCAATCTACTCCCTGTTCGAGTTTGACTACGCTTACCCATCTCAGAACACATGAGGTTTTCTGTCTTTATGAACCCCTGGGGTAGCTTAGAGATGATATACTACTTCTTTCACTAGGATCAAGGTTTTGTGAAGTGATCCATGGTTACTTCAAATGCTTGAGATGTCTGATGCTCTTGTTCATTTGTGGTCTCATAGACAGTGAGAACTGGGAAGAAACTTCTACTTCTGCTGGTCCAACTCCCTTACTTTACAGACACAGAAGCAGTTTTAGGACGAGAGGTACTCAACAGGGTCACCCAGCTGGTTGGTGGCAGACACAGAAATGGGTCCAGTTCTCCTGAGTCTGGCTCAGGACCCTTTAACGAGCTGGTTTTACAGAAGGTCTGCTTTCGTGAAGTACTCAACGCATATTACCAGTGAAGTGGCTAGTTATGGGTTCAGAGTAAGTTCCTGAATTAGTGTCTCTTTTTATTTATTTATCTATCTATCTGTCTCTGTCTGTCTGTCTGTCTGTCTATCTAGCTAGCTAGCTAGCTATCTAATTTATTTTCTGTTTTCTGGTTTTCTTTTACCCCTTTCTTGTCCTCACTCATCATCCCATGTCTGATATTTATCATATTGGTTTCATTGTCCTCAGATTTCTTATACTATCTCCTGAGTTGCTGCTTCTTTTTCTCACTTTCATGGTTCTTATTCTCTCTCTCCTCCTGTCCCTCACTCTTCCCTGCCCCCCCACACACAGACACGCATTCATCCATAGACACATGCATGCACACACACAGACGTATGCACTCATGTTGGCTCACGTTCTTTCTCTTGATTTAGAGAGAGACAGAGACAGATTGGTTCCATCCTCTCCCCCTCAGGAGTGTTAAAAACCAGTCCATCTGCTGTGGATCTAGTTATTATTTGAAATTTTGTGTTGTGAAAAAAGAGAGATGCTAGGATTTCTATATTTTCTCACTCTTCTCTTTAAACACAAGGAAGTAGATGTTTTTCACCTAATAAGCACATTAATAAAAACTTGGCAGAGAATACAGAAGCCATATTGACATTCCCCTTTTAAGATAGTGCCTTTTGCAGATGGGCACATAATGAATTTTTGATGACTGAAGTGATGCATGCTAGTCATGGCTTAATCACTAGCTCACTGAGTCTTCACGATAATCCCCTTTCCTTCTTTGAATTATTTTTTCCCATGTCAGATTGTAGAAATTCTGTCAGTAGGAAGAATGAGGCTAGAGCAGTCAGTCACTAACCTTAGGGCTAAAGTTTGAGTGTGAGAAGGCCCAGGGCTAGAGCCCGAGACTTTCAGATCAGTCGGGTTATAACTGCCAAGGCCTGTGGTGGGTTGGGAGGCAGCGACCTTCAGAGCTCCTCTTAAGAATTTATTCTTTACTAATAGCCCCAGAGGGGAATCCCAGCAGAAAGGATTTCTTAGTGGTAGCTTTCCTTCCTACCTTGACATAATGGGGCCACTCAGTGCAACCAAGTGCTGTCCTCCTTCCTTCTCAGCCCCACCTAGTGCAAATTTGACCTCGCTGCAGGCTTCCTCAGATAGGCTCAGTTGACTTTGCTGTCTCTATCCCACTCACATGCTTACCCACCCAGTTCTTCTCTTCAAGTCTAACTTCTGAGCCACTGGTCCTCTCTTACTAGGGAACTACATAAGTTCAGCCTTTTGCAGTGCAGTTTTCTCCTCATTCCATCTAATGTGACTATAGAGGCCAGAGATGACAGGTTCCTATATTATCCCAATTTCAGTTACAGGGCCTACTCTCCAGCTTCATTCTGCTCTGTCTGCTGCTCTCCCCGTTCTGAACTATGGACAAGCATAAAAAAGGACTAAGAGGCTGATGTTCTGGTAGGACTTCACACAAGTGCAAAACGAGGCTATCATAATTGGTCCTTCCTGCCTCACATCAAGATTTCATTTTGAAAATGCATGGGATGCTATAGGAAGGAAATTATCTTTTTGTATTAGTCTTTTAGGTCTTTGAGTTAGTGTTTTTACAGTTGGGTTGATGAGTAATGTTCTACATCCATCCGCCTTGGGAGATAGTTCATTGACTAGTATTAGCAATGTTATTGGAGGCTATGGAATCAATTCTTGTTTTCACAAGGATTGACTCTAAAATATGGACCTATCACCTTACTTTTTCTAACTTCCTGATATAATCTGCCTGCAAAAGACTGAATTATTTGGGCATTTTTCTGGAGATATGAAAGATATCCTTTAATTTCTTGAAGAAGTGGGTGGAGGGTTGTAGAGAAAAGTGACTTTCTCCTGAATCTCTGGCCCTTTCTGGACAAAATCTTCCCAAGGGACATTAGGATGTTAGGATATGAGTGAAAATGTTGGAGTTGTCACTGTGACATTTGGAGCCAAGAGTGCTGAAGACTCTGCTATGCCGTATACAATCTGCACTGTGAAAAACTGTCTCACTCCAAATGCTGAGAAACACAGCTAGAACGCATAAAATCATGGAGAGATAAAGATGGAAGTCCCTTTAGAGGCCAGGATTCCAACAGCCTCCTTTGACAAAGAAGAAAACCTTGACCTAGAAAGAAACAATGGTTTGCTTAAGGTCACAGCTACCCGAGGCAGAGCTGGGACAAGAGCCCAGCCCTCGGCGGCTTTTCTGCTCCTTCCACCTCGCGTCTTCCCACCCTGTGAGTGCAGCAGAGGGACAGGGAGAGCTGTGACTGCAGCAGTAGGCCTCGCAGAGTGAGGACAGCAGGCAAGCCCTGGCTGGCTGTCTCTGCAATTCTGGAGTTGAGCCAACATGTGGCACCCTGGACCCACTATGCCCAGGGCCGTTTGGGGACTGCTGTTTTTCTTTCAGAGATTAGGTTTGCTTATTGTGTTCAGATTTTCTTTCTCCTCCAGAAAACACCCCTAAATAAGCCCTGTGTTAAGGAGCAACACGAGTTAGCTTAATGAAACATAGTAGCTTCCCTTGGGATAGAGGAGGGGCTCTCTTGGTGAGTGCCCCATGTTGTGTGCACTCGTGGGAGGATGGAGAAGAGGCTCTGGGTGGGTGGGCAGCAGGGGGACAAGGTCTATTCTTAGCTCTGTTGCTATGTGATGCTGGGCAGACCACTGAGGTTTCTTATTCTTCCTGCTCAATCAGCTCTCAGTGCTCTGCTTCTTGTCCCCTGCCTTGGGCATTGCAGCTACCATCTCTCCCCAGTGAGGTGGGGGAGGGCACTTTGTGGTGTCTAGATATATCAGTCAGTGTCCATGCAGGAAACAAATATCACACTCAAATGAAGCAATTGAGGAGACTTTAATAAAGGGAATGTTTTCTGTGGAGGCAATCAGGTTAAGGACACCCAGTGGCCATGGAGCCCCTTGATCTCTGCCTTGTAGACTCCTGTCCCTTCCAGGAGGAATTTCTAGGTGGCTAGGTATCTTCCTTTTTCTCCTCCAGATCCTCTCTCCATGCTTCTCCACCTGCCTATAACCCCAAGGCAGTAAATAATACATCACCTGAGCCACCACCATGCCTCAAGCGAGGGCAGCAGAAGAGTGAGCTCAGTCACTGTTTCCTGCTAGGTCACTGTTGGTTGGCCTATCCTCTCCTGAAACCACAGCTCCTAACAGGTGGCCCCCTCCACACAGCTGTCCCTTTACATCCTGGGAACTCTTCTTTCCCCTCATCCTTTCGAGATGAAGATTAAGAGGAACAGAATCCTGTCTCCTCAGGGAGCAGTGGGTGAGGCATCTGCACTCCCCAGGGATATACTTCACATGAGAAAGGCCTGCAATGACCAGAAATACCATGGCAAGGTCTCCTAGCTATTCGTGGAGATGTCAGGGAAGGATTTTCAGGAGCTGAGACACTTAACTTGAGATTTGACTATATCTGTGTACAAGGCTGGTACCGAAACTACAGGAAGAAGGAACAGCACATGCAGAGGTACCACTGCAAATGAAAATGACCAGCTACAGTTAAGAAGCCCATGTTCTTTTTTGATTGCAAATACTAGAAACCAAACTCAAAGTAGTTAAAGACCAAAAAAAAAAATGGTGTTTCCTGTAATAAAATGTCCAGGGGTGGTGGGCATGACTGGCTTCAGGTACTGAAATATAATCATCAGATAGAGACGTAATGATTATATTTTCTTTTTCTCTGCCCCTCTCAGCTCTGCTGTCTTCTGTGTTAGCTTAATTCCTAGACAGGCTTTCTCCACTGTGGAAAGTGGGCAGGAAGAGAAGGAGGTGGAATAAGGGAGATAGTTCCTGTAGGCTAGTCTACATGTTTCTTTTAACTTGTGAATCTAGAGAAAGACATGTACTTCTTCTCTCCCAGCCCCCGTGTAACAAATATTATGAGAAGTTAGTCCTCTCAGTTGGAATGAGAAAGAGAAATGTTGGCAAGGTCCAGACCAGACCTATCCTTGAGCAGCCTGTAGGCCCGGAGTCTGCATACCTAGACCACGTAGTGAAGGTTCCTACAGGATAAGGGCTTTTACCTGAAGAGGGGAAGGCAAAGCATTCTGGGAAGACCAAAAATATAGCCCCTATGGTCCATTTCACTGGGTATAGTTGGGGAGCAGGGTGTGTATGTGGGGGAAGTGGAGCATGAGGGCGTTGGGAGCTGAAGCTAAACAGAGAGCAGGGTCCCAAGAATGCGACCCTTCCCTGTGGCAATGGGGAGGTCCTGAAGTGTTTATATGGGGAAAAGATTTAGTCTGACTTGTATTTTTGAGGCATAATCTGAAAAGCAAAGCTACTCACCACTAAAAAGAAAATATCTTTAAAAAGCATACACTACTTCCCGAAGCAGAAAAGAAATACAATTGGGATTACCTGCCATTTAAGTCTCTCTGCTTCACTTTCTTCCCAAACATCTATTGTCTAAGGACCCAGCATGATCTGATGGTGCATATTTTCAGTTTGCATTAGAATTCTTACTTATGCACGGCCTGATCCTTTTAGTTTGGTGTTTGAGGGCCAGGGCTAATGTGCCTGATCGCTGGCCAGGCTTCAGTTCAGCCATCTCTGTGGAGCCAGAAGCATTTGCAGGCAGATCTTGGCTGGGACACTGGCAGGCAGCCTCCCAGAGCTGCTGCCTTCAGTTCCCACCGTGAGCCTGTGAGTCACACGAGGCCCTGTCACACTTAGAGGCTTAGAGCGGGCGCTAAGCCACACGCTCTGCTCTCCCCACAGCAGGCAATCGTTACTGACACTGTCAAATTACACAACCATTTTTCATTTGTCAAGACCCACCTGTCACCATGCAAAATAAAGACTGACAGTAGGGTGGGGGTGGACATTTATCAGCGCGAAGGAAGCAGAGACATTTTGCTAAGAATGACTGCTGGAGCATCAGTGGCAGAGACTTCTGGAAGGGTGATGGCAGAGAGGATAGTTAAAGACTTGGACTCTGGAATGGCATTGTTTGGGTTCAACTCTAGACACTGGGTCTTACTGACCGTGTGGCTCAGGCAGGTTGCTTTAACTTTCCTATTGTGAGGAATGAGATAAGATCACCTACTTTATAGAGTACGCAGGTGAAATGGGAGGATGATTATACAACACTCAGCACAGTTTTTGGGTCAGTAAGTGTGAACTGTTACCAGTATCACATTTTTCTGACCTTTTCATTAGGTAGGTCCTTGTTTGTGATTGGATTTGTCTATGTTATTGGATGTTCTTCTTGGGTGCTGAACCGTCAGTGGGTGGCCAGGTTCAGGGCAGGGCAAGCCTGTACAGTGTTGGCAAGGAGGTATCTCAGTAGCCTTGGCCTCTAAGGGCACGTCCTCCTGGCCTTTTCAGAAAGAACTTCCTTCTCACGGCAAATTCCCTGCCAGTCTGGAAGAAGTAGAGATAATTACAGAGCTGGAAAGATCATGTGGTTGATTTAGTTTTCAGAAATAGTTGGTGTGCAAATGTTTTCACGGGTTCCTTATTTATTAAGTCAGGCACAGATTGGAAACCTCAGCATTTTAATATATCGCTTTATTGGGGTCCCGTGCATTAAAAATGAATGACATATTTATCCAACAGTGGGTTTTCAGGATGACTGTTTTAAAAAAATTATAGTGTTGTGATTTTAGGAAGCTTATAAATGATCTATCCTTCCTAGTGTGGACCAAGAGCTAGGACCTCACCATTGGAAAGGCAGGGGTCACATGATTAGCATTTTTTTAAGTGATAAAGCAGAACCAGAGGACAAGACTTGACTTGAGGTCATGATGGGGCTCCCTGATATTTTCACCCCTGAATGAAGCTTGCTCGTGTGGTCACAGGCAGAGTTGAACACACCCAGCCTCCCCTGCAGGGTCAAGTCTCTGACCACGTAGAGAAAAAGGGAAGGGAGGAAAGGCATGTGTGTCTTTGTCTCACATCAACCCGTCCACAGCCAAACCTAACCCTTCTCAGGGCTCCCACCTCAGTAAATTGCACAACTGAGCACGTAGTTCCTCAGGCCAGAACCTTCGCGTCTCCCAGATTCCACTTTTCCCATTTCACTATACATCCAAATGAACAATAATTGATGTTAAATATATCTCAATAAAATATATCTCACTTCCAACCATAGCTCATCTCCACTACTACCTTTGTCTGATCCAAGCCACCTTCATTTTTTGCTTGCTTGGGCAATCTAGATATCTTCTCATCCACTCTCTTTGCCTCCCCTCTCACAGACAGTAGCCAGAGTGATGGTTTAAAACTATAAATCAGACTGTTACTCCTCCCATCAGAAGCAAAATCTAACTTCTTTACTTTCTTTCTTTTTTTTTTTTTTGTGCCTCTGAAATGCTTCATGACAGCCTTTTCCTACTTCCCTGACCTTCCCTCCTCCCACCACCTCCTGCTCACACTGCTTCAGCACTGTGCCCTTCTTTGGGTTCCTTGAGCACTCCAAACTCACTCTTTCCTCAGGACATTTGCACATGCTCATCATACTATTCAGGTTACTGCTCAGCTGTTATCTCCTCAGAAAGGCCTCCCCTGACCACTCTTTTTGAAATAGCACCTACCTGTTACTCTTTTTGCCTTTATCATATTTTTTAAAAATCACTAATTACTAGTTGACATTAGATTATGCATTATTAAATGCTTGTTTAGAATTTTGTTCTATTTACTGCTGTTTTTCTGGTGCCTAGCATGGGTCTGACATAGAGTGGAAGCTCAGTAGACAGGCACTGAGTAAATCAATTCTGTAGCCAGACAAGTCTGAAAGAAAAAGGCCAGAAGCGGCAGAGTCACACCTGCTCATGTCCTTCTCCCAGGCACACTTGTCAGTTCAGCCATTCCTTGTTCATGGTACCAAGGCAGGAGGAAGCTCTTCATTCTGATGTTTCAGAGAGGTAGTTTAGCATTGTGCATATTGCTATTGGCCCCATTTTACAGATGATAAAAGCCCCAATTCCTACCTGTGTCTTTGTGCTCTTAACTTCTCACTCTGTTGCCTTTTAGGCTCATGTACTTGTAGCTTTTCTCTTCTAATTCTCATCACAGTCCTATGAGATGCCCATTGTACAGCTCAGAAGGCAGATGAGAAAGGCATTTGGGTGGAGGGGGGAGTTAAGTGACTTCTTCAGCATCACACAGCCTGAAGTAGTAGAGTGGAATTTGGATTGAGGAGGCTTGCCTCGGAGCCTTTGTGCTTCACTCCTGCTCCTTGTCTACTGCCACTCCTTGGGGCACAGAGGCCACCAAAAGTGCAGTGATGCCCAGTGCTATTGTGAGGACCAGTGAGATGACTGCATGTTTAGCTCTTTGTGCAGGCTCTGTGAGAGCCGCTTGGCACTTACTGAACACCTGTTGTGGGCCAGCTTTGTGCTAGTTCCTGGGGATACAGGGTTGGAGATGACAGAGTCTATGCCCTCAAGAAAGTCAGTCTACTAGGGGAAACAGAACAGTGAAACCCAGCAATTTCACTACAATGCGGTAAGCACTATAGTGTGGTGATTCCAGGAATTAATGGCATGTAGCGGGGGCATTTAACCTAGTCTCATAAGGTTAAGGAAAGCTTTTAGTAAAGGAGATTTACCGGGAGACTGGGAAGATGGGTGGGCACTAGCTAGTTGAAAGGAAGAAGGATGAATGTGCCTGGCAGGTGTTTTGAGAATCACATGCGGTTCACTATCCTTCTATTAGACTGATGAGTGAAGGAGTGAGGCAGATGAGGCTAAGAGAAATACATACCTTAAAGAGCCTTGAGTGACAAGTGAGACAGCTGAGACCATGTCCTATGGGCAACGGGAAGTCTTACTGACTTGAAGAAGGCAGGCGTTGTGATCAGATGTGTCTGTGAGACTGATCACTCTAGTTTCAGTGAGGAGAGTAAATTTAAGAGAGAGCCAGAAAGAAGAGAAGACAACCAATCAGTTATAAGACTACTGCAATAGGTGAGGGCTGAGCTAAGATGATAGCTGTGCAGACGAAGAGGAGAGATTTAAGAAATATGACAGTGGTAGAAGCCTCAGCTACCATGTTAGATAATTTTGCACTTGATAATATCCAGGCAAGAGGCAATAGTCACAGTCTAAAGAAAATATGGACACAAAGCATAAGATAAACCATGTGTCTTCACTAGAGGATGATGCAAGCCCATCACAGGTGCTTCAAAGGTGCAATGACTTCACCTCCCCTCTGAGTTGGTTCTCTGAGGAGAAGCTGGCCAACTGCAACCATGTTGCCATTGCTGCAATGCCACAGCCTCCTGCTGCAGCAAAGCTGGTCTGCAATTTGGGTCTTCCCTCCCCAGCCTCTCCCAGTGACTTGGCGGAACTCAGGAGTGTTGGTTCTTTCTGCAAACCTTTCTCCCAGTTTCCCTTCTGAGCCCTCTGACCCATCCTAGCTGGTGCTAACTCTTCCACCTTCCCTTTAGCTTTCAATTGATGCTTTCTGGAATCCCAGGAAATTCAGGCTTCTGAATACAGATTGGTGGGGAGCATCTACAGGGACTCTAGAAGTACAATAAAAGAAAAGAAGTATTACAGCAGCCTTTCAGATTTTTTTCTTGGCTGTAGCAGACTATCTGGGTAAGGCCTAAACAGGACGTAGTGACTCTTCAGAGTGTTTTAACTGTCTACTAGCAAGGTTGCATGGATGAACTAAGTAATGATTAAGAACCCTTAGAAATGTGTGTCTTAAGTATTCACGGGTGTGACAAGCTGCTGTTTGTTTTGTCTAATTGAATTGAACCACTCTAAAACTTTCTTTTTAAAGGGATATTGTTTAAAATATAATAATCTAGAATAAAGCAACCAAAAATGTGATTAATTCACTTACTTTCTCAACCAAGTAAGAGTGAACTTTCTCAAAACCTTTGTTATAAATTATTCGTCGGGAGGCTATATGGGCTAGTGAACAATGCAAGCTCCTACTTCACCCTGGACAACTGCAGGGAGGACACCTTCCTCTTTTTCCTACTATTTCGCCACTGCTAAGAAAAAGCTAAAATATAAACATTTATTTTTATTCATTTCTTTTGAGAGAAGAAGCTTGTTCTCCATTCTACTAAAGCAACCCTGGAGTTTAACACTTCTGGCAGAAGAGACAATATATTTGTAGTAGTTAAAGACCTGAGTCTGAGTCGTGGCTCTTTTGATTAAGTGTCCACCAGCTACCTAATCTCTCTGAGCCTCAGTTACCCACCTATAGTCAGGGAATTACGACTCCCTGCTCAAAGCATTATAAAGGTGGAATAAAATAATATGCACAAAACTATTCTGCCTGGCACATAGAAAAGACATGAAATGTAATTAATAATGATAGTGATGATAGTTGTAATAGTTATAATGATAATAAAATATAATAAAGACCTAAAAACATTTTGCTTTGAGGTTAAGGCATAAGTGGTTAGATCCATTCTAGAGACTTGAAATTTGAGGTTTCTGGCCATAAGTCAGAGATGACTCTTAGAATGAAACAGATAACCCAGAGAGGGAACAGTTCCCCTTAAGCTCTGCTTGCCCCCTCCCCCTGACCCGGTCCCCAGGTCCTAGGCTCATTCGCATTTCCAGGGCATTGAGGGAAAGGCTGTGGATTTGTACCTGGTAGGGAGAGGCAGAGAACTTGACTACTCTCTAAATTGTAATCAAGAAGGTATTGATTTCTCCAATAAGATATAAGCTATCTGGAATCAAGATGGAAAAAAAAAAATACAAGGCTGTGTCCTCTTCCCACTAAAGTCTCAAGCCTGTCCTGGGCTGAAAAGAATTACAAGGTATTTTCATCAGCCCTTTTGACCTGTGACCCTGATGCCTACAGCTGCCAGGGTCTTCTGAGAGCACATTTTTCATTACTTGTGAATGTCAGTAACTCTCTTCAGCTAATCAGTGCCTACCTGATTCCTTTGATTCATTCTTTTATACCCTTTGATTCCATGTCCAGTGTTCTTTCTAGGACCCTATGCTGCTTTGTGTTGTAGAAAGAAGTTTTTGCTCAAGATCATGAGTGACCAAGTTCCTAGTCCATTGCTCCTTCCACCAGGATACCATTCAATGTCAACATTCAATTTCTTTAGAGCCATTTCTCTGAAAGAGTTAACTGTTCTTTAAACTGGGCCCAATTTAAGGACTTTTTTCCCCACTACATCTCAGAGGAGAAAGGAACAGATAGAACTCTATCACTTTTTCTGTATGTTTTTTGACCCTCAGTGGCCTTCTGGTAAAAGTCTATGGATGGAAAACAGTTGTCTCAGTTTCTATAACTGACTCTTCCACTTAATGACCCTGGGATATCAACCTGATCCACTTGATGCTACATTTTATGATCACTGTTTCCTGAAGGGTCTTCATCAGAGATGAGAATTGTGACCATCAAATTCCATATGAAACTTCTGGGGCTATGAGAATATTCCATAGGAACCTCCAAAACCATCTCATCTCCAGGCATAATAACCCCATTTCTTTCTGTTCATCTTCATAGAAATCACTTTACAACCTCTTGCTAATTTCCTTTCTCTTCTTCAGACTCTGGGTAAGTGGCCTCCTCAGACACATTTTTAGAGTGACATGGCTACTGTAAGCTCTCTAAAGCCTTAGTTCATATGCATTAATGTGCTTGAGACTTATAAAGGAAGCTTATTAAAATGCAGGTCATAGGCAGCAGCTCCCGAGGCTGATTTGGGAGTTCTGGAGCCGAGGCCAGGAGGTTGTGTTTGGGACATTTTTTTCAGATTCTGGTGAAGGGATGGCTTGGAAACCAGTTCATGATCTGAGTAGTGATTTTAAATGACTGCAGAGGAAAGCATGGATTCTGCCACATAGCAGAACACACTAAATTCTTGTTGGATATGTGAGTATATTGTTCACTGTACAGTAGACTGCTACCAAAAGATTTTTTTAAAACGTAATATTTCTATTCTTACCATGCACAGAGGAGATTAGTTTTCTAAAAGATAGTGGACAGAGGAGTTTTTCTGCACTGAGATTTGTTTACCCACAGCATGTTTGTTCTACAAAGAATACTATATGACATGGCCTCAGCTTCCATGTAATAGGCTGTGCAATTCATTCCAAAATGGAGTACCAAGAAGCATAAAAGCCAACTGCCACCATCAAGAATTTTGTCACATAGAATGGAAAGATCACTAGCAACGATACTATGGCATTTCAGAAAAAGTGGTGGCCACCTTCAGTTGGAGAGTCTTGGAAGACTTTGCAGAGATGGGAGGTATGAGCTGAGCTTTATAGGATGAGTCTAATTTGAGTAAGTGGAAAAGGGACATGTGTTCCAGGTGATGGTATATGGTGGAGTAAAGCATGCTTGTGAGAAAGTAACCATTCTCACAATAGTGAGTCCACTGGCATATCTAGCAGTTAGGAGGGTAGGGAGAGAGAAAAATAGCTAATGTTGAGAATTTGTGTGTGTGTGTGTGTGTGTGTGTGTGTGTGTGTGTGTGTAAATAATTTAATATATATATATATATATATATATATATATATATATATATATATATATATAAAATTTAATTTTCACTACAGTTCTACAGGAAAGAAATTCAGAAGAGTATATTAAATAGTTCAAGATTACACAGATCTCAAAAAGCAGACCTGGGGTTTGAACCCAATGCTTGTGAATGCTCAGCTTACTGCCAGGGAGCTCACTCACTTCCCCAGTAAAACTGCTGGAGATCCGTGAATGTCAAGCTGAGGGTTTTGTATTCAACTTCCCAGTAATGAGTGCCTTGCAAAGAAGGGTCTAGAGGCCAGCTTTCAACCCAGAAGTCTGTCCAGGTCCCTCTGCCACTCCAGGACTTCTTCTGGAACTGCTACCCTGGAGAAACCACAGCCATACTATTTTGACCTGTCAGACCCTGTCGGCTGCTTGTTGTATGCAAACAGAGTATCATGGGAAAGCAGGTGGAGAGTTTTACAGATTCCTTCTTCAGCAGCAATTGTCTAATTAATATTGTCACCACATGGCCCAGTTATCTTGTCAGGAGCAGGCAAATGTCAGCAGTACATGCTTGGGTGCATGTGTGTGTACGAGTTGTTGATAAATCAGCAGCTTTTCCATGTGAACAAAGCCTGCATCTCCAGCTGACATCTTAATGCCAGGGCTCAGAAAACCCAGAGCAGGGATAATGAAACTTCCTGCTTATAAGTAGCAGGCTAAGAAACTCTTTGGCTCCATGTGGCAAGAATTTCCATGGTTATCACTTTTCATCGGGGATTTTGTTACTACTCTTCTGCATAAGAATAGTGATGAAGGCACATTTCCTTCCAGTAATGTATTTGGTGGGACAGTTCCCAAACAGGGCAAACAGGACAGGGATAGCTCTAAGGTGACTATCTGGTTCCCCAATAAAACGCGTTCCTTCATTGTGTAAATGAGATATCAATTTAGAAGGAAGGACATTTTTTAAGTGCCTTTCAAGGTTACAAAGTATTTTCCCATGCCATTTTATTCTCACAAGAGTCCTGGGAATTCTCGGTAATCATCTCCATTTTTCAGATGAGAAAACTTAGGCTTCAAGACATTAAATGTCTTGACCAAAAGTTAAACAAATATTAGTGAATGTGGGCGGGGCCACTAGAACCCGTATTATATTTTCTTATACATGTTCCCCCATTTGCGTGTTCATTCATGCTTTCACACATTCATTTATTCTTTCAACATTTATTGAATACCTACTATGTTTCTAGCTGTGGAGATCCAAGGATAAAAATATGGAATGTGTTGAGATCCTTAAGTAGAGAGCTAATATAAGAGGGAGCAGGTCAACGATTGTTTCATTCTTTGGAAACCTAATTGGTGTTATTTCCACTTACATTTAAATACAACAAATAATATTAGGAATCTATGAGTCTTCTGGCCAGTACTCCAGTCTCTAAAGATATTTTACTCTCACTTATTCATCTGCACATTTTTGGGTCTTCTATTCCCTGCTTCGGGTCAAAACTTGCCTCAATTTAATATTAATTACTTCTTGGATGCCTGCATTTCCCTTCTCTTGGTTCCTAAAAAGAAAACATTTTAAATGCATCTGTATTTAATTAATACATCAGATAACTGAGTCATCTCCACAGAGGTTGTCTCTCACTTCCTTTTCCTAGCCTTCTTGTCAAAGATGATTTAATTTAAAATGGCCATAATTTTAACTTCATAGAATAAATTCTGCTTCTTCTTCTTTGTGTCCCTTCTGCAATTAGTTTGTGCCTTTGATATCACATACCATACAGTGCCTTGGGTTATAGATATGTGCCTACACACACTATCTTCTTTACTAAATGGTAAGGTCTCTCATTGACAGAATCATGATGTATTTATCATTACACCCTTCACAGAACCTAACACATTTTATGATATGTGTAAGGGTCTCAATAAATATTTATAAATTGAGATCCCAGAGTGCCAAAGCTCATCTCTTCAAAACACTCTTGTACAGGGGCACTATAAGCAGTCCCCCAAGTGCCCTCAACCTTAAGGAGTGCAGTCATAACTATGAGCTCCCATACTCCCCCAACACCTGACCTGAAGTTTTCTTTTCAGCTGTAACCTCTCTTGATGAGCATTCACTTTCTTAGTTCTCATTTATTTTTAAATGTTCTTGAGTTCCTCAAGAATATTTGTTGAATAGAATTTCTCTAACTTGGAGTTAAGTTGGAATCTTTTTGAGTGGAGCATCAGGATACCTCATCAGGTGACATCTGAGGGTCTGCTGGTCAAGCGGTGGTTGATCTGTATCTTACAGAGGGCATTTGTGCGGGTGTAGAGTGTTTGTAAGGAGAAATTAAGGAAGAGCACTGATGCCCCATAGAAGGGAAAGAGTCAGGGAATAAATGGGGTGTGAACTTCTCTGTTCAGATCAAAGACATGGATGGGATTGGGTATCCAGGGCAGGTGCTGTCTGGGAATACAGGCAGCAGTAGGGGGGACAAGTATTTGATTTGGCTGAGCAGCCTCACGATTTTGATTACCAAAGTTTTAGGCTGCTCTGAAGACGAAATTACAAAGTTACTCGGCTCTCTCAAAAAGGTTTACTTTGATATAAGGACATGTTGAGTCAGTCCCTTTTCCTCCATGAGTACAACAAAGCAGACAGTAAGCTTCCATTGAGGGCAACGTCATTCGTTCTGCAAAGAATTTTTCCTTTTGGGAATGGTTGCCACTGAGGTTGTTGGAGTTTACCAGAACTTACATGCATCCCAAGCTTTGTGAAGTGAAGCTGATCTAGGGAAGCCAAGTTTCTTACAATCCTTGAAAGTATTGGCCTACCATTGAATCCCACAAAAAAATTTTGCAGCGCTTAAGAATAGGAGGCCTGGACATGGGTCACACTCTTCCAAGAAGTCCTTGGAAGAGGCCACTTTTAGAAGAAGCAATTGATTGAGAACACGATGGGGGAAGAACAAGCCCTCAAATCATGGTTATTAAACAGGATTGAATTGAGTTGAATGGTGCCCTCTCTTTTGAACTTCCTTTCCTAATTTCTATGGCCTTTCTTTCTCTGGCTTTTTCATCTTCATGCTCAGAGTATTGGTCGCCCTCAGATCTAAGCCTTTACCCAGCCCCGGTGGACCCAGTATATAGAGGCTGACCTAAAAGGATGAATAAACAAACAAAGCCATGTTCATTTTTTTAAAGCAAATGAATGAAATTAAAAACTGAGGAAACTTCTAGCCTATGTCAAGAGTTAGCCACTGTAGGCTTCAGTGATGAAGTGACCTTCCAAGAAGGCTTTGGAGGTAAGGCATAGGAAGGGCCAGCTGGCAGGCATAGCCCTTCTCCACCTACTTACATAAAGGCTACTGTGAAATGCAGAACAGTATTTTAAGTGCATCGAAGGTCATGGATTAAAAACCGAGAGACCTTGAAATGGAGAAGCGTTTGCTTTAGTAACCAAGAGCGTTGTCTCTCTGGGTGGGAGAGACCTCCAGGGGGCTTCTGGGCCTGGCTCATTGAGCAGTGTTCAGATTTAAGAAACTCGGCCTCTCCAATCTTTCACTGATGGCTATTAATTCACTGATAATTTTGTGAGTACATAAAAGTGTAAGGGTCTCTTAGTTTCAGTGTATGCATACTCACCAATAATGTGATTTTTGTTATCATTTAAAAAAAATGAACTCAGTTCTTTTATTCTTGCCTCAACTTGTTTTGGAAGCTTAATTGGGCCCCCTAACCTCTCTGTGCCATGACTTCCAAGACCTGCCCTTTGCCTTCTCAGAGTTAAGAAGGATGAATGATAAAATAATGAAAAAGACCCTGAGGTCAGTGTGAGGTCCCAGGTGGAGTTTTATCACCAGGCAAGCAGGAAAATACTTAACCAACTTGGGGTAACCCACTCCAGTTCTACCTGCCCTAGTCAATGACAGGGCTTAGATGAGGTAAATAATGATGTTAATAACTATCGTTTATTAGGTTCACACCTTGCTGGCCAGGCATCCCTGTGAGCTGGATGTTAATATCAGTATCACACAGCTGAGATGGCTGATGCTTAAAAGGCCCTGCTGGTAAGAAGTGGTGCTGGATCTGAACACTTGTGTATCTCACGTTCTTTTCCCTGTCATTACATACCACCCTCAGAAAAGCCAGGAGCCCCGAGACTGGGTTTGTATTCAATTCTCACTCAGCAATTATCCTTTCTAGCCTATCTGGACCTAAAACTATTATAATTTGATAGGTAGATAGTAAATGGTGATCCCTAACATTTAACTGTTAGGTTGTATTCCTGACTGTCTGGAGAAGTGAACTGGACAGGAATTTTTTGAATGTTTTACAAATGGCTAACCTGAGGCTAAGCATAGTCAAGCAGTGTTTTCAAGGTCTTGCAAGGAGTAACTGGCTGGGCTGAGGATCTGGACTCTGAGCAGTGACCATTAGAAAGAGTTGTCCCGTCCCTCTGCAGAGAGTTAAAATTCAGAAGGACACCAGACGCGAGTTCCCAGAACAGAGGATCTGGTCCTTCCCAGGCTGCCCTTGAGGCTAGAGGAAGCGAGAGGGCTGCTGTCTGTGTTCTGGCATGTCTCCCTCTCTAATGAGCACCATCTGTGCCTGAAAGCATCTTGTATGGTGGCAGCATCCTGTTCTGCCTTGCTCATATCTTCAGCATGGTCTCTCTGTGGTCTGAGGATTGCAGTGGCTTAGGAGAAACACACGAGAGCCTTCAGAGTCGTTGCAATGCTCTTACCTTGGAAATCGCCTAGAAACAGATGATTCATCATGCCCTCTGCTTCCAGGCAAGATTACACTTACAGCATCCCCGACAGTGCATAGGGAGGAGACAGTGTGTTACTATTCTTAACGGTCTGTGTGAGGATGACATAACTCAGAACCTCGTGGGTAGGTGGTTCTTCTTTACACCACGCCTGAAACTAAGGAGACAGAGAAGAGACACGACTCCTTATTCAGGGTCTTTAAGAAAATGGTGGACAGAGCTGACTTCCTGTGGCCGACCATGCAGACACCATCAAGCACTGAGCAAGTACCACTGGACTGTGGTCAAGACCAAAGCAAGTACCACTGGACTGTGGTCAAGACCAGAGACATGTTCCGTAGGTCAAGGGAACACACAGACTGGTCAAGGCCAAGATCTTGGTCTAGAGGCCTTTTGTGGAAGTCCATTTTGTAGATAGTGCCCTGGGCACCTGGGCAGTGGTTCCCCGCAATCAACAGCAGGTCAGAGGCTAGGTCAGAGTGCTTAATGATTGCCCTTCTCCCTTCTTATAAGGTACACCATCAATCGGTCAGAGGTTCTTGACCCAGCCATTAGGAGTCCTGCTCACCCCACCTCCAAGACTCTGAGTCGTTTGTTCTGTGGCGGAGCCTGAGGTTTTGTTTGCAACCTTCATGGGTGATTCTAATGTGTGACCAGGGTTGAGAACCACTGACCTGGCCTGAACCACTGAAAGGCCAGAAAGTGAACTCAAACCAATGCAGTGAATATCTGCTGTGGGCACAGTAAAGTTTTTGGAATTTAGGTGCGTCCTGGGGATGCACAGATGTGTAAGACACAGGGATAGAAAAAGATATTGCCTTGATGGACCTAGAGGGTATTGTGCTGAATGAAATAAGTCAGTAAGGAGAGAAAAATATCACATGATTTCACGTACATGTGGAATCTAAAGAACAAAATAACAAGAAAAAAGGAAATAAACTCAGACAGAATATTTTGAGGCCTACTAGATGGGAGGGAGGTTGGGGGAACAGCCAAAAAGGGCAAAAGGATTAAGAAATACAAATGGATAGTTACAAAATAGACATGGAATATAAAGTGTAGCATATGGATAATAGTTAATAATGTTGTAATAAATACGTAAGGAGGAAAGGGATACTGAATTTAGTGGAATGATCTCTTAGTGAGTTATATAAATCTCTATGTTGTACAACTGAAACTAATATATTATTATATGCCAACTATAATTGAAAAAAACTTATTGAATAGTACAATGTAAATATGAGCAACTAATTGTGTATTATGTTTTAATAAAGCTGTGCTGGGAGGTGGAAGGGAAGGGAGACATAACTCCTGCCTTCAAAGAGCTTGAAGCTTACTGATTATTTGGAAAGGAGATAAAGCAAACATGGGAAACACAAGAGGCACACTGTGTTGTAGTGTAATTACCAGTTATTTGCCTATTTATATTTAACAAAACACAACATATCACACATTGTACTATTTACAGGTAATGCACATGACATACATGAAACAAGTTAAGGCAAGATCCTGAACACAGTGTCAACCATATTTCCACCTCAGGTCTTCAGATTCGCTATTCCCTCCTCCTAGAATGCTGTTCTGCTCAACCTTGGCTTCAACTGACTACATCACCAGGCGACCTCCTCAGAGGCTTTCTGGTGTTGACCACTCCCCTGTCATTCACTCCCTAGCAAACACTGGATGATTCTCTTTACAGTACTTATCTCTGACCGGAACATCATTTCTTTGCTTACCTGTTTATTCTCACTGGAATATACGCTCTGTAAGAGGAGCTTTTATGTTCCCCACTATATTTCAGCATCAGAACAGAACCTGACACATAGTGGTACTTCATCAACATCAGTTGAGTGAATTGTTAGAGAAGGAAGCTTGTGGTGAAGGTAGCATTTGAGCTGGCTCTTCAAGCATGGGTAAGACTCGAAGAAATGAGAAAGACATAGAGGCATGACAGGTTGTGAGTGGGGCCTGAGCAAAACTGTCCACGTGAAGCAAAGGATATGTGTGAGTTGGGTGAGTCAGATTGACTGAAACACAGAGGTGCTATAGGGAGAGGTGGGAGATATGAATAGGAAGGTGGGTCTGAGCTTGATCGTGGAGGCTGTGAGTGCCAGGCATAGAAGTGTGGCTTCTACCCTATGGACAGTGAGACCCATCAAAGACAAATGAAGAGGGGAGGCACATGATCATTTAGCAGTAGCACACAGGTGAATTTAAGGGAGCAGTCAGGGACCTCTGCATTACAAGGTGATGAGCTAAAGAAAGGAAGCTATTGTCCGTGTGCATCTCCAAGTGCCAGGTGGCCTAAAGCTGAGTTGGAGCCCTCTGCTTGGGAGCTATGTTTCTCCTCCTGTGGTATCAGTTGTGCTCGAGAGGAGTGCCCACTTTGGAGGTGGTGGTGACAAGGTGAGGGGGAGGGGCAGGAGGCCATGTGGATGGTCTGGCACTGTGCCCTACCTGCTGTCAGAGAGTGACTCAGATCCCTTCCTGGCACCAGCCTGCTCTGGCAGTGCAAGCTGTTCCTTTGGCTCCTGGAGACTGGTATGGCTCTTCACTTCTCCCCTAGGACTGAGGCCAGGGAGGAGGGGTGCTGGTGTCTGTGTTCCCACCCTCTCCCCTTCTCCCAGCACAGGAGTCGAAGAGGAGGAAGTGAAGATTGGGTGCTGGGTTCTGAGTGCACTGCCTGTAATACCACCAGGCTATTCTAAGTTCTGTCCAGCATGTATACAGCAGGACACCAGACATATTGGACAGATGACCAAGTGATATACTACTTGCATAGAAAGCTTTCCTGAAAAGTTACCATTGAAACTGGGTCAGCTGGACAAATGCTGGTGGAACATCACAGTGACTATCTATGAGTAGTGACGTGACCTAAGTTTGTTCAGCACAAAACTTTTGTATAGCACTTGATAACTCGCAAAATCTTTTCACATCCTTAATGTTGATGTCTTCACAACAATCCTGGAAGCCAAGTGGTATTCTTATGTTTTTATATGAAGCGCAGAGAGGATAAATCACTTTCTGAAAGTCACATAAATGTTGAAAGCAGAGCTGAGAACCATAACCTGGGTCTTTGGGTTATATGAGTTTTAATAAACCATACACTTGTGCTAGTTTTCCTGAACTCTGAGACATAAGTACTTGTTCTATTTTATCCATTGCTTGGAATGTCACATGCTCATAAGGAGAAATCTAGTGACCATTGGTGAAGGGATAATATGCATGTGAGTAAACATTGGGAGTCCCTAAGGTTTGGGATTGATTAGTCTCTCATTGATCAAATATTTTCTATTTACCCTGTTCATCAGCTGTTACTATTCATTCTTAGCCTAGCACATTATATTAGATTGAACCATATGAATCTAACATTTTTGTTGGTTCAAGAATGGCCAAGTATCAGCAATATTTTGAGGTTTAGCCTAACATATCTAAGGTGCCAGATAAACACATAATTTGGTTTGAGAAGACCTAGAATATTTGGGGGTTTGTATTTTCAAAGCAGACTCAGCTTCCTCAATGTATATTATGGAAGAATACCAGTTTTGTGTGTTATTGGAGGATTAATCAGATATCATGTATGAAAGAGCTTCTTAGTTCAGTGCCTATGAGATTATTTCTAAATGAGCTTTATCTGAATGGGCATAAGCCTCTGTCCTCAAGAGGCTTGTAGTCTGACAAAGACAAATTGGACTTATCCATTGAGGAGGATGCCAGACACCTTGGAGTCTAGTGGTTGGACAACTAATGTTAAGAGCAATGCCCCAGACTCAAAGTAATTTGGAATTTTGTGTCTGCTGTATGCCTGCTCTGTGACCTTGGGCAACTTACTAATCTCTCTGCTGCTGAGTTTAATTATCAGTAGAACAGAAATAACAACATACCTACTTCACAGAGCTATGAAAACTAAGATAATGAATGCAAAGAACTTAGAATTGTTCTTGGCATATAGAAAGTACTCAGTCAATTTTAGTTGCTATTGCAACTTGTATAGCTAATGTTCTTATCCTTTAGATGAGAGGCAGCTTTAGAGTACTCTTGGCATAATACGGAAGATTCTGCTGTCTACAACTTCAAGGTTAGGTTCACAGCTTCTGAGAATGCTATTATCTGTGATCTCTGAGTTTCCCTTGACTAAGTTCTGTGACTAGGTCTCCCTCTCATCCTTCATGACAGAGATTCTAATAAGAATCTGGGGGATGGAAGCCAGCAGAATTATTCTCAACTATCTAGACCATCTGTTGTCCAACTTCCCTGGATTGAGTGAGGCTTCTCATAGCTCATATCTCCCATTATATAAAAGGCTGTGTAACATTCGAGAGACCACAGTCCAGATAAGACCACCCTCATTTCTGACACCAGCTGTAAGTTCAGGGGTCTCCAAGACCATCTTCAAGTTTGATAATTTGCTAAAAGGATTTACATACCTCACTAAAAGCTGTTATACTTGTAGTTATAGTTTATCACAGGGAAAAGATACAGCTTGAAATCAGCCAAAGGAAGAAATACATATGGCAGAGTCTAAGAACATGTGGAACTCCCAGTTTTCCTCTCCCCATGGGGTCAAGACAATAAGACATCAATGTGTGACAATACACATGGAGCAGTGCTAGACAGGAAACTCCTTCAAGCCTTAGTCTTTACAGTTTTTATAGGAGCTCTATCACCTAAGGATGGTTGACTTTCCAAGTGACAAATCTTAGTATTTAGCCCCTCAGGACGTTAAGCTGATACTAGAACCTCCAACCTACATCACATTGTTGTTGTGGTTTAAAATCTACACTCTAGAACACATTATTACTATCTGACTAGTTCAAGGTTCCCAGGCAAACAAGTACCCTCCCATCAGCCATGATTTTCTAGGGCTTAAAGATCACCTACTAGAAGCTGAGGGCAAAGACAGACCTTAGTTAGGGCAAGGTTAAATTATTTACTACACAGATTTGATATAGGTCTGGGGACACCAAGATAATGGGACATAGCCCCTGTCCCAGGAAACTCATAGTCTACTGGGAGAGGCAAGGCAGGTAACCAGTGCAAGTCAGCTAATATGTGGTTGTACATACATCCATGATTATTGAAGGGAGGTGCAGTGAGGTTCTTCCTTGAAGACCTGGGATGGACTGGCATCAGGGAAATTAGGCTGGCCCAATTGGTGAAGTTTGAGCCCCAAGATTAGACTCATAAAGTGTTTCTGAATTCAAAGGTATTGACTAAGTTTGCATTCTGATCAGTTCTACTGGGCCAGAGGATCTCCATTTCCAGCCCACCTGTATCACTCACTGACTTTGGGGGCCAAAGGGCAGGGAAAGTGTTGAGCCTCCTGGACGAAATGAGAAGCTCGGTATCTCAATAATGATTGTAATAGCCACGAGGCTCAGCAGAAGTGAATGAATAATTGACTGAGGACAAAGGTATGTAGATATGATTATGTAAACTATCAGAGACCTGTCCACAAACACCTGGAAATTGCTCTCTCAACACAGGACACCCATAGAGTCAGGGAGAGAGCACAACCATTATTCCTTTTCTTCAGTCTTTTCAGTGGCTGTCTTGGCCTCTTCTGGGTGCTCTTTGGCACATTTGTCTGATAGCCACGGCCATGGTGCCTATCACCTTCATTTTCATCTCTTATCACTCCTGGGAATTTGTTTATCCTGTCGTTGACCTCACTGTGAACATCTTGATGGAAAACTAAGATCATCTCTTTTCTTCCATTCACATGTATTTCATGTTCTCTTTAACAATCTTCAATTTTATTCTCTGGGTCCCTGGGGATCAACAGGGAGCAATTCCATTAGATCAATCGAGAGGGATGGTACACGTGTCAGCCTACAGAAAAGTGGCATCACTGGAAAGACTGCCAAATGTCAAAGGGAACCATAAAGGCCACAATCTGGATGTAGCCCTCTGCAGTGGTGCTCCAGGAAGTTTCAGGCTTCTTTTAGGAGGCTGGGCAGCACATTGCTTGCCACAATCTTTTATTGGTTCAAGAAGAGCAACAGATTCCTGCTCTTATCTCAAAGCACCAATATCAGCAGCTGACTTTTCATAATTCAGTAATTGGTGATTCTAGTCTGGAGGCAGGGATTTCTGAGTAGCTTTACATTTTTACATTTTGTAATTTTTTTGCAAAACTACATTTTTTGCATCTCTGTATATAACCCAAGGGCAGCGAGAAACAGGAAACTTGGTTGAATCAATTCACAAATATTCATTGAAATTTTACCATAAGCCTAGCACTGTTGGAGTGCTGGGAATTCAAAGACAGGTTAATGGGGCTTGAGGAATATGCAGTCCAGTGGGGGAGACATGCATGTAAATAATGAATCAGGCAGCAAAGTGACTGTTGCTATCAAAGAAGAGTAAACGACTAATTCTCCTGCAAGGAGTGATGATCAGGGACAGATTCTCAGAGGAGAAGATGTTTCAAGCTGGCCTTAAAAGAACATTTGACCTCTTCAGATTAAGAAAAGAAAAAGTTGTTCCAGGAGTCACACAGACAAAAGCAAGTGGGTGTGAGAATGCATGGTGTGTTCATTGAGGACACAGAAGAGCCAAAGCCACCACCATGGCTGCAGTGGCTGTGCACTGCACAACTCCATAGAAGGCCAGTTATCCAGACTGTGACATGAATGGTGCAGCCTGGAATTATGCAATATGGCAACTGGATAAAGGGTACATGGGAGAAGTACAGGAGGTACAGTGAAGGGCCATGGGAGATTTCACTTTCATTTCATCTGTTGCCTTGGCCGTCAATATGGAATTACTCAGTAAACATCAGTTGAGCAACTACTGAGTACTTGGGATTCTACCATATTTTGTCATTCTTGTCTACTCCACAAGCAGGGGCCATTGAGAGCTATCTCTCATAATACTAAGAGAACAGTCTTATTTAGCACAAGGTCAGCACTCTTCAGACCTGGGGCACATCATCAGCCCATATTTCTGTGACAGGTGGATGTTAGTCAGTGGGACTGAGCCCCTATTGCCTAGCATCTTAAATATCTGAGAGCAGTAGGGAGTGTTAGTGACCATTTTGTTCAACACCATCATCATATAAAGTAGCAAGTGAGAGCCAGAAGAAGAAATGATGCCTTCAAACACACACATCTTGATAGTTTTAGAGCCTGGCCCAGAAACTAGGTCTCTTACCTTGAATCTCAGTAATATTTCCACTAAATATCTAAGAAATTATAATTTATTTATCTTTCCTAGAATGTGGGTTTGTGCCTGTACCAGTTAGAGTAAGCATCCTCAGCTGCTATGATAGGTAACCCTTGAATTCTCAATGAACACAATAAAAGTGTATGTCTCACCCTAATCACAACCCAGTGTGGGCTGGGCAGCTCTCCCAGCAGTTACAGTGGTGTGGGAGGGTTCCAGTTTGTGGTGGAAAAAATGGAGAAAACATATCCACTCTTAACTGCCTTGGTCCAGAGAGTGACATGCATTCCATTGGTAAGAACAATCATAGGTTGCATCTAAATGTAAGGGGGCTAGGAAATATAATTTAGCTGCAATCCGGGTATATAAAACAGGTTTAGTGAGCACCCAACCAGGATATGCCCAGTAAGTCTGTATCATAGCTCTTATCCCTAATGCTAGCTACACAATGTCAGTCAACCAAGTGGTTGTCTGGTCTTTATCACAGAGCCATCACCTCCTTCTGTGCTTCTTCTCATGTTCCAATCCACGAGGTTGAAACTGTGACCCAGAGAATGCGGTGACTTGTCCAGGGTCATACCCAATTTCAGAGGGCCAGGACTTAAACCCAGGAGATCTAGATTTCAGGCAGCAGATACCTTCTCTCAGGGGACTATGCTCACAGCAGCACACCTCTGCACTGGTTGTGTGCAGTGGGGGAAAGAGGTGGGTGGTGAGGCCCTGGGGAGGAAAAGGGAAAAGAAGAGAGAGGAGCAGCTGTCTTCTCTCCGAGTTGTTCTCCTATCTGCCAGCCACGCTTTTCTCTTCCTCTGTCATGGATTGTTTATTGTTCTTGACAGAGTGCACCACAGCTCAGAATACTCGTCTGCAGGAGAGAGTAGCAGGGACTGACTCTTGGGCTGGGTGTGTGGGTATGTGTGTGCTGGCTCATGTGCTCATCTCCTGCTTTGGTGTCAGCTCAGCTTCCCTGTGGTAAAGAACAGAAAGCAGCATTCTCTTCCACCTCCAGTTGTCACAGCTATTATTACCTGAGGAAGGGTGTTTTGAGGAAGCTGGAAAGAGACATGGACATTCAGTTTTTCCCCCGTGCTCAGTCTCCTGGGGCTCTAGAAATAATATCCAAAGCCCCTTTACCTGGGGTTCAGGGGACTCTTCCTAGGGTACTCTGTACACATATCTTCTGAAGCCCATTCATGCCACCACTATTTCCACCTTCCCAACCTTCCTAATGGCATATCATTAGGATTCATTTCTCTCCCTTTGGTATTCCTACAAGCATTGCAGGGCAAGATCAGGGCATGGAAGATGTGATTTAGATACATTCTGAAAATGTACAGCTGACATTGCCTCAGCCAACAAATCATTTAGAGCTACAGTTATGGTCTCTTTAGAAATCACTTTTCAGTTCCACAACCTAATTTTAAGCCCTTTTTATTAGTAGCCTTCATTCAAGCTGTTGAAACTTTGATATAATAAACTTTTTTTTTGAAAAAAGGGATATTAAAGTTTTTTGGCCTCTTTAGTGATAAATACTGTGCCAATCATTTTAATTTGCCTTATGATCTCATTTTATCCCCAAAGATGTGGCCAGTTACTGCATGAAAGATTCTTGATTAGACACTGCAAGGGTCAAAGGTAATTTTAAAATGTCTCCATCCCTCAGTCTAGTGGCCATGATGGTTTATTGCCATCGTGATCATTATCATCAGCAGCCACACGGCAGCAGGTCCTGGTTACTGAAAGAGTTCACGTTTCATGCCAGGCAATGCACAGAGCTGACATGCATCACCTCATTGATTTACTACACCACTCCTAGGAGGAATGTGTAATTATTATACCCACTTTACAGCCAGGTAACCTGAGTTTCAGAGAAGTGAGGTCACCTGCCTAAGGCACTGAGCTAGTACGTAATAGGGTGATAATTAACCCTCGGACTCTAGAGTCAAGACACTGCCTGTCACAAATAATAAAACTAGCAGGAAAAAGCTGGAGCCATGGAAAGGGCTACAGCAGACTGACAAATGGAGGGAGAGGTTAATTAATTCTCACTGGGAGTCTGCGAAGGTGACCTAGATGAGTTTGATTTTGAGCTGGTCCTTAAATGTTGGCAGGGCTCCCAAAGGCAGGGTTATATGGGAGGAAGTCCAGTGGAAGAGTACATCACAGAGCGAGACAATCTGCTTGAAGCAAGGCCCTGAGGAGCCCACTGGAGTAGAACAGGGAGCCAGTTCAGGTGTTCCCCATTTCTCTTTCCAGCTCTGTCAGGTAGGATCATTGCAAAGATGTTTACATGATTGTGAAATGATTACATTATTATAAAGACTAGGGTTATCCCCTTCCACTTTACAGATGGGAACCCTTAAGTTCTGCTCAGAATGGCTATGGCACAGAGAAAGGCCTTTGCACTGGAGTACTTAGCCACAATTCTTCAGGGAACTCTGGCCTTCAGTGAGCTGGCAAACCCTGGTGCAGCCTGTGGCCCACTCTGGCCCAGGCAAGGGACCAAGGCACAGGTCCAAGAAGAAGATACAGTGTGTTCTCCTGCTTGCTTGCCTGTGTCCACCTGCCATTCTTCCCTGAGCTCTCACCTTCCCAACGCAACAAAACAACTCTATGTGTTACAGTCTCAGGCACAGCTTGAGCCACTGTTACTAGAGATTTCAAGGCCTTTCTTTCTGGTAGCAGAGGCTACAGTCCAAATGCAGGGGGTGCGGGGGAGCGAGGAAGGACCTAGAGTCGTACTCCTCTACAAGTCTGCTCAGCTGACTTTTGTTCCCTGCCTGCTCCATGCCCAGCTTTGTGCCCAGGCCGGTGCACACTGCTGCCCCTACAGACAAAGGCCTCAGGTGTCTTTTTCTGAAAACAAACAGAAATGAGCCAGAAAACAGGCAGTGACTCACTGTCATTAAGCAAATGAAGTGTTATTGAAGTAGTGACATGCCGAGGATAGGGCAAGCATAATTCGGCTCCAATCACAGGAGGAGAGATGAGACAGGCAGGAGAAAGACCTTACTGGCTGTTAGGATGGCACCACTGAACAGGCAGCAAGAGCCATGTGGCATCTTCTTCTGGAGACATCCTATTGGGGTAGACATATTGGACCTCAGGAGGAGGGGCAGTCAGTCCTGGAGGGGATATTCACCATGACCTGGAGCTCTGGGGAGAGTGCGCTCCACTTTGGGGGAAAGTAGTGCTTCTCTGGTTTTACTGTGCCCCAGATCACCTGGAGATCTTGTTAAAATTCAGGCTCAGATTCAAGAGCTCTAGGTGGGGCCCAAGGATGCATTTCTAACCAGCTCTCTGGATTGGCTGCTGCTTCCGTGCTGAGGACCATATATCCGGAGTAAGGTGGCAGAGGAGGCAATGGTGTTCTGCACAAAGCAAGTGGGTTTAAGTCTCAGGTGTGACTTTCCAATTTTGATTTTCTTTTTTAAAAATCTGAGATATGTATGTGGAGGTGGAGGAAGTGACAACCAGACATGGGAAGAGAGTAAATTCTGTTGGTACAAGAGGAGCCGCAGGCTGCTTCAGAGCCCGATTCAGCAGATGAAACCAAGTGGCAACCCAGCAGATGCCACTGCACCTTGCCCTCCACGAATCAGGTCAGGCCTCAGTCCTCAGAGGACAGAGGGTGTGGCCTCACTGGTTGGGGGAGGGGACAAATGATTCCAGCTTTTTGCCATCAGGCATATCTTCCATCCTCACTTGCTAAGGGTGGCACAGTTGGAGACTGTAAACTATTCTTATTCATGACAAATTCAGATTACAGTTTGTCAAGAGTTATCATTCGGTGATTCCTAAAATATATGCATTTAGAGAGACTGTTACTCTGCTGTCCCAAGGAGACTGTCAATGAAGGAAGGTTTAAAAAATTTATTTGAGCCAAGATCTTAGGACCATCTGAAAAGCAAAATCTCAATGGAATGAGAAAATGCTCAGGAGAATGGCACTTTACAGTCTCTTTTATGCATTTAGAATCAAAAGAGAAAACATAAGGTACATGGAATCCATTGGTGATAGATTAAGGAGGCAAGAGAAAACAAAGTGAGAAAACCCCTAGGATTGGATAAAATGGAAAATGGAGAGACAAGTACCCTTTTTACATTGGTGGGTACAGGGTAGGTGACATTTAACAACTACAGCACAGAGAGGTGATATGTGGGCAACGAGATGACAGGAGGAGTTTTGGTGTCCTGGTGCTCTGGTGCCAGTAGGTCTGTTTATGAGGAAACTGAAAAGAAAATTACTCTGATATTTTGAAGATATGTTATTCTAGATGCATAAGAACAATGGACAGGGCTCACTGAATGTAAAGATTAACCTTTCTCTAAAGAAGCTGTAGGCCTGGGGTATAAATACTCACCATGACTTGTTCAGTTAAGAATTTATGGTCAGACCACCTGTATGGTTAGTTTCAGTCACTGAGATTGTCAGGCCTGCCTTTTCATTCATAAGACAACCTCATCTGCACCCAGCACCATCATGCTCCTTGCATGTATGTGTTGGGAGGGGAGGCTGGCTCCTGGGGCCTTTTTGCTGTTTCGTTTGTGCTGTTCATCAGTTCAGCTAGTCTTTTCTTCAGCTGGGAATAAAGGTAAACTTCAGCCTGGATTGGCCTATTTGTCACAAATTCAAAATCAAGGGGCCTCAAACACTAAACCACCCAGAAAACAGAAAAGGTCCATATCATTTATTTACATTTCATTTCTACAGCCTCAGGGCAGGAGACTGTAGGGCTTATCTCAGAGATATCTTGCCTGAAGGGCCAGGAAGTGGTCAGTGACTGTAGCTGCTTAAAATCCCTTTTCAGTCCTGGCTTCCCTTGGCCAGATTGCTTTGTCTGCCTCAGCAGTCTAGCACCCTCCATCTGCCCCCTTACAGTTTCTACTTATTAGCATCCCTGCTTTGCAACCGATGCCCCCAAGGGGTCTACACCAGTGGTTCTCAATCTGGCTTAATTTTGCTCCCTGAGACATATGGCAATGTCTGGAGACATTTTTTGGTTGCCAGAGTTAAGGCAAGGTTCTATTGACATCTACTAGGTCGAGACCAGGGACATTACTAAACATCCCTCAGTGCACAGGACGTCTCCCCATCCTCCCCCACAACACACACACATGCACACAAGCTGATATGAAAAAGAATTACCTGGCCCAAAATGACATTGGTGCCAAGACTGAGAAACCCTACCCTAGATAGGTACCCATGGGTCCTGGGCTAACCTGGGACAGCTGGATGCACAGGTAGCCCAGCTGGGACTTTGTCAAAACACTCGCCTTATGACAAGGTGTTTATTTTCTTTTCTTAAAATGCAGATCTCTATAACTTGCTCTCTTTTCCACCTGCACTTTTCATCCAACTTTCACGTTGTCCTTGGGTCTTTTCGTGTGCCCAGCATTAAAGAGATTTTAATAGGTGGCTGTGATATAGCAGGTAAATGGTTAGAGAAGCCAAGATCTTTTCTTGAACTACATTCCATTCTGATCATCTTTAGTGTCACCCAAGAGTTAGTGTCGGGTATGGAAAGGCATAGGCTATAGAATCAGATAGTCGTAGATCTTGTCTGTGTGCCCTTCAGAACTTAGTGAATCTCTCTGTCCTCAGTTTCTCTTCTTACAAGGTGCTTGTAACCATGCATCTAACTGTGCGAGGGTTAGAACATAGTGGGTATTCAGGAAATAATAGCATAGTTTTAAGCACCCAACACTTTTTAAAAAAATGCTTATTTTTCCCCATCAAACACTGGGTGACCAGAAAGAGAAATCAAGTCCCTAAAGTCTAGAAATAAACACACTGAAAATGGCAGAGAGAGAGAGAGAGAGAGAGAGAGAGAGAGAGAGAGAGAGAGAGAGACAGAGAGAGAGAGAGAGAGAGAGAGAGAGAGAGAGAGAGAGAGAGAGAGAGAGAGTGTGTGTCAAGATTCATGCTAAACAGAACAGTGACATCGTGACTCTGCAAGCAAATACCCCACTCGTCTGTCTGTGGGTTGAGAGTTGGATTTTGCCAAACCTCACATCTGAGACAGAGGGTTTTGGAGGTAGAGCAGTAGTGCAGGTCAGTGAGTCTGTGGGTCTGCCTCTGTGGATCTTCTAGGGTGACACATGGGTGTCCGTATTTGTGGCTGGGTGTGCAAGACTGCATGTAGACTTGTATGGATTTGATTCCTAGACCATATATGATGTTTTGGAGATTTGTTTTGTGTGTTTGTTTTCTCAGCTTCCATTAAGGGTAAACATGCTGGCATTATGTAAATACTATGGTGTTATTCATTTATTTTTACTTATCTACCACTTTGTTCCCCAAAACAGATCTGAGACAGTTTACAACTAAAGGTATAGATGATATAGATAAAAGTATACATATGGGTGCAAGTCAGCTTACTGAAACAGGAATATGTTTGTATATCAGGATTAAAAATTATGCTCATTCAGTAGGTCAATCTAGTCACTGTGATTGATCATCAATTTTGTCTTTGAGCTTCCTTGCCAGTTAAGGTAAAAAGGGAAAGAGGATAAAATTACATAACAAACATTTTTATGTGTGACCTTGAATGACTTAGTGGACAGTTCTCCCAACAGCAATTTTACAACTGGAGAAGTGGTTTTCACAACAATCTTAATGAAAGCTGAGGGCAAAGTATTAAACTGCAGGTTAGTGAAGACAGCTCTGCACAAATCCTGTGGGGCCAGTGCTCTCAGTGCTGGGCTGATATGGAATAGAACTTAGAATGCTCAGCAGAGTAGATGTGTCACAATTCCTCATATTCTCTCCCCTAAATAGAATTTTTCTGGCTTGGTTTTTTACCAGGAGTTGTTTACAGATAATTTGAGGTGTTACTTCCTTACGAGCATCTGGATGCTGCTCTTCTAGATCCTAAGTAGATATAAATTATATAAAAGTGCCCGTCCCTGTTCCTGGCATCAAGTGGACACTCTGTATTTATTTCTTTGTTTATTTGTTCATTTTTTCCTATTTATTCATTCATCCATCCATCCATCTGCCCAACCCTCCCCTAATTTTGGAAAACATAGTAGGAAGGTGTAGTGGTTGACATGTTACTTATTTAGATGAGCATAGATGCCTGTAAGATAGAGGCTGCCATTCTCTATCCCCCATAAATGCCTGGTTTTTACCTGGAGTTGTAAAGGCCTGTGGGATAGGGTGGGATGAACAGGCTTGGTTGTTTAGCAAGAAAGCTGTTGGTGATGTATGGCAGCCAAACTGTTGGAGAAAATTTCGAAAGGCTATCCAGAGAAAGGAGTGCCTAAGTAATTAATTGGATTTACCAACTGAGGACCATGCTGCTAAAAAGGCCTTTTGGTGTCCCTTTCATGAAAGGAAAACAACCCATTCTTGGCTCTATATTTGTAATTGAGGCCATGCTTGCTTGCATAATCAATTCTATGGGTACAAGTCAATTTATTTTTGTTTTTAAGCACTATGCTATTCAGTTGCCAAGAAACACATCAATTGCTTTATCTAATTCATTTTGTTGATCCCTTGCAGTATGATCCATTTTTTTCTTTTTGGTTAAACCACTCATATGACTAGAGCCTGCCTAAAATTCTGCTCTTATTATCACCACCTTCCATCTTCTGGACAGGAGCATACACGTCCATGCACACACACTCACTCACATGCACACACACACACACGCACAAACACACACAACATGTGTGCACAAGGCTTCTGAAAGACAGAAAATAGCTTACAGCAGGTAAAACATCCCCTAACCCTCTGAAACAACCTATAGAGCTGTCACAGCTTGAGAACCTGACTCTGAATTCTTCAGGAGCTGTGCTATTCTGGCTAATGAACTCTCAGGTTTTCTGAAAGTTAACTAGAACATCCTTTTTTTTTTCTTTTAGTTGCATCGTGGTACTGAAAATATTTATAATGCATTAGCCCCTTTTCTCACCATGGCGAATATCACAAATAATTGAACCTAACTTTGAATGATTAAGGCTCATTGTAATTGAGGATAAAGGTTCATTAAGGCATGAAGGAAATGGGTTTTGGAATAAGGCAAATCTGGAGTTGGATTTTGGCTTTGAATGCCACTCACAGGCCATGTGATTTTAGATAACCTGACAGCTTTTATTAACCATGGTTTTATTTACTGGTCTACAGAAATAAAGATGATCACATTTATCTTGTAGAGTTATTATGATAACTAGAAATAATGTAGGTAAATTGCCTGGAGCTTAGTAGTATTCTGCATATGGTAGCAATTGTTGCTTTGGCTTTTGTTATTCCAGAGACTGCCAGAGTAACATACAGTTATAAAAGGTGCAGGAAATTGAAAGTGAGTCAAAGATGGACTGTCCTTGGACAGCCTTTGAAAAGTTGAATTCTAATACCAAAACTGAGGTCCTCTTATTAATAAAAGTGGAGTATAGCGGGAGAAGATCCACATCTGCTGTGTCTTTTGGTTTCTTGCTGAAGCACTGCTGTGTGCTACATGCAGGTCTATGCAGCTTTCATGGGTGAGGGGTCCATCTAGCTATCGCCTGGCTCTGCTGAACCACAGAAGAAATACAAGGGCAGAAGGACTGAGACTTCACACAGGGGAGTGATGAGGGACAGCTGAATTGGATTTCATGCCCCAGATCTTACAGCTGCTATCCGTTTCCCAAGCCGCACTGGTAACATTTTTCACTCAGTGTGACATGGGGTCACTTATGTGTGGCAGAATGCCTGTTGTCAATCAGAGAGAAACTTGGGGAAGCAAAGAAACAAGATGCTCCTTGGGCATCTTGGGTCTGAGTAACTTTCAAGGCAAAGAACATTTTAATGAATTATCAGCAAATCGTAAATGTAGGTTGCAGTTCTTGGCCTCAAAGACATCTAGATGCACACTTAAGGAGAAAGGGGTTGGCAGAGCATGTCATTGGGAAGCTACCTCTCAATGCCAGGCAGTTGAAAACCCAATAGAGGAAGATTCAGATAGTGGTGGCAAGAGGGACGGTGGCTCCCAAGAATCACAGCCCTACCACATATCTCAAAACAGAGTGGTATTCAATTGACTCTGTATTTGCCAAGTCACAATGTGCAACCAAAACCTCAAAGGGTCCACTCAATAAGAAAGAGCCGAGGCCACTTAAACACCATCCCTTTCTTTTGTTTAAACATCATGAAAGCAAGCCCTGACATATTCAGCTCATAAGGTATATGAAGGACAAAATTAAAAGATAAAGAACCAAGAAATCCCCAGCTCATTCCCAGACTTTCAGGCCTATTATTTTCCAAGACTAGATTTTCAATTATTAATTAATCACAAATTAGTAAATAACAAACAATAAATGACAGGAAGGTGTCGTGATGTCTTCCAGTGCTTCTAGAAATGCTAAATGGCAATCCCCATAATAGACACTCAATAAATGTAATTAAATGCCTACTAATGCCAAGTGCTCTGCTGGGCACATCGGAAATCACAGAGAAGCAATGTGTCTCAAGCTCCTCCAAGGGAACTCAGGCTGGTGAGGAACGCAGAGGCATCATGAAAACGCCACTGGCCGCAGCAGGCAGTAAGTGCCAAGTGTCGGGTGATTGGCAGGCTAGCCAGCTCCAGAAGGTCATTGGACCAGGAAACAAGTTAGTTGGGAATTTGTTTTCTCCTTGTGGGTTTCATGGTATCAATTTTGGTGAGAGAAATCCCTGTTGGATAAGCTGTCTTTCATACAGTAACAGTTTTTAAACCACAAAGAAGGGGTTTTTACAGGGTTCAGAACAGATGTGAAGGAGGAGAGATATTTCTCTCACTGGAATCTTTGATCCAACAGACCTGTATTTGTCAGAGGGAAGGACCATGATGCATTCATCCCAAGACATCACATTTGTGACATTAAATAGCTCTCTGAACTAGGTGTGCATATCTCAGACTCACATAGCTGACAACTACCCCGAGGACCCTACCTTGCCAGGTCCCCCAGCCAGTGGGATCTTTGACACCAGAGGGCCTTCTGGACACAATCAATCTGCATTATCATTAGAGTCTTTTCTGATCACCTGCCATATATACTCAGCCTTGATGTGGCCTCTGCTTTTCTTGTGAAAATTATGCTCTGCTCAGCCTACTCTCTTGAGTTAAGCTCCTCTTTCTTAAAGAGGTAGCCCAAGGCCTCCTTGCAGGTCACCTTCTTACACTCCTACATTAGCTTCCCACCACCTTCCTCAAAACTCTATTTGAAAAAAATGTATATTTCCTCCCCTACACTTCTCTGACTGTTTGGAGCAGTGATGTTTAAAAGAATGAGCTCCTTTAAAAAAACTTTAGAGGTGGATACGAGTCTATTCAAAGCAGGACTTGGCCACCTGCCAGTTGTGTGTCTTTGGATAGATACATGAGCCTCAGTTTCTTCTGTAAAATAATACTGCTGTGAGCATTAGAGAGTGACATGGACAAAGTGCCTATTATGATGCCTTGCACATAGTAGGTGGCCATTATTTTTAATGCATCCCCAACCTTCATTTATTTTTATAGGCATAGCTTGCAATAGCATAAAGTTACTTTAGTTCACGAGATGCCATTTTATGAGTGTTTTATAAGCTGGCACTTTGCTAGACACTTTCATAGGCACTGTCTCATTTAATCCTCCCAGCTGTTTTAATGACATAGATGTTATTTTCACCATTTTCTAGATAGAATCACTGAGGCCAGAGATTAGGAATGTGTCACTGGGTTGTCCAAGAACTCTCTCAGCACCTTGTCCATTGTCTCTCACATCAGCTTCATGCTTATTTGCTTACCTTGTTACAAGGGGTCGTACATATTATACACATGTACTCAGTACCAGCCAGGGGAGCGGGGATGGGTGAGTGGATGCAAGAGAAGACCATGGCTTTAATCTCAAGGAGCTCACAAGAGAGAAGCCCATGGCCCTTATCTCAAGGAGCTCACAGTCTGGGTGGTGAGAAGGTGAACTGCATAGACTTGTTGAGGGCAGGGCCTGTGCTCTTCTGTTTCTGCCGCAGAGTCTCTTCCTGCAGCACCCTGCCCAGGGCTCTGGCCTGACAGGGTTGCTCACCAAGTCACCTCATGGAGACCAGTGGGTAGCAAAGACTTACAGGGAAGTGGGCAGGCCAAGGACAGAGCTGGTCTCTGCACCTCAGGGTGGGATGTGCAGGCCTATGCTGGGGCACTTTCAGAAGGCTCTTTTTCATGGCTAATCTGTCAACAAAGCATATTTCTCTAGGTACATAGGTTTAAACTAAGTATGAGGAAGGTGGGCATATGGAAAGACACGATCCTGGCCCATAGGGAGGCCAGGTCCAGAAAAGGCAGGAATGTCAGAGAATCCTCACCAAGCTGCAGAGGAACAGACTCCCACTCACGTGGTACCCATGGGGAGTGGCAGCACAGAGCGTGCAATGGGGTAGCAAAGATGGCGTAGGACTGCGGGGGGGGGGGTCTCAAAGATGAGCCTTACGTGGCCTTAGAAAAGATGTGATCTAGAAAGCAGAAAGATCAAGGGGGATGCATTTCCATATTAATAACCAAAAGGAGCCTTTCGAAAATTAGGGCCACCATGGGTAGAAGAGTGAAGGGAGAGGGGATGGCATCAGGGAGAAATGGATACCCTGAGTGGATAGGCAAGAACCAACAGGTTTGTTAAGTGACTCAGAGGATCCTGGTGACAAATCAAAGTGGCGACAGTTTGAAGAGGCGACACCGATCCATGGGCTCTTGGTCTGAGTTCAGGTCCTGACAGTCGGTGCTGCCACCCACACGTGGGCGAGTCATTCGCCTCTGAGGCCCCCGTCTGCTCTCCTTTGCTGTGGAGGCAGCGGTTGTGGTGAAAGGCAGGGCAGACGCAGCAGCCCCTCAGCAGGCATGTTCCACGACTCTTCTCCCCACCTCTCTAGCCGCCTGCCCTGCCTTTTGCTACCATTTCTGCTTTCACCTGTACCCAGGGCCTCAGGGGTTCTCATCCCATGTTTCATGAGAGAAGTTTGGAAGACCAAGTCTTTTCATCTTTCAGGAGGAGGCACCCTTCTCCTTTGGTGGAAAAATGGCCCTAACTAGCTGGGTCTGCACCAAGGTGGACAGAGGAAGGGATGGCCCCGCATCCCAGCCTGTGAGTCCCAAACCATCTGCCCTCAGCCCCTCGCAGTTTGCTTCCAGATGACCTTGCCCATTTCTGGAGCTGTGGGACCCAGCCAGGTTCAGTTTTCCTTTTCTTAGGCCTGACCCAGTTTGGTTAAGAAGTATTTAGATTTCTCACAGAAGAGAAAAACAACAAACCAACTTTATATTCATTTCCTGTATGTTTTCAAAATATTAAACCAGAACTTTAAGTAGGCTCCCCATTTTTTGCATGGTAAGCTGAGGCACAGCAAAGAGTAGCCACGCACTTTATCCTGCAGTGACTCAGAATCAGGATACTGGGATGCTGAGCCCTAGCTTCTGATGGAGGTTTCGAAACCTTAACGTGCATGCGAAACACTGGGGCCTGTTACAAGTAGACCCTGTGAATGCACCCAGAGGAGTCAGGTGAAGGAGGGTGGGGCCCAGGGCTTCCCTGGTCACAAGCTCCCTAGGTCTTCTCATGCAGGTGGCCCAGGGACTGCACTGGAGAGCCTTTGCCTTAAACCCTAGATGCTCCTGCTTCCTCTATTCCTTCCCCTCTCATGACACAGAGTGTCTTTCTCAGATGTTCTCAAAAGCCCTGTTCAGGCTTCTGGTTCTGGCATGGTCTGGTGGCACCCTCTAAAAAAACCTGCTTTGGCCTCTGTCACTGCCATAGCCAGTCCATGGAAGGAGCCCAGACTGGTGAGCTGCCTGCAAAGCCCAGAGGGGACTATGTGGAGGGCTACTGGATATGTAAGCCAGGCTGCAGGTGTAGCAGCCAAGCCAGGTGCTCTGAGCTTGTCCCCGTCTTCACCCCCTCCCTATAGTGGCTGCGTGCGTGGTGCGAGCCTGAGCCAGTGTCCTGTGGCCCTGGAACCTCTCTGCTGGGCACAACTCAGCCGCCCTCTTTCTCCAGGCTTCTTGCTTTGGGGCCCTAATCTTTCCTCTCCTGTCAGTCACCCTACCTCTTAGCTCCCCGAGTTCTCTTGCTTTGTCTCCCAATCTCCTGTCTGTTCTCGCCCCACTGAGATCCCCAGCATCCAGCCTGCCAGAGTGGAGCTAGGAGGCTATGACTAATGTGCTTGAAGGTGAGTCATCTGCTAAATATAAAAACCCACTCACTCCCTGAATGCAAAAGCTGCTGAGAGACTCTGTGTCCTTCCCACCCGATCCATCCTTCCTCAGGGGGCCATTTATTTCCCCTGAAGTTTATTTGTGAACAGCAAACAAACATCAAAGAGTGGCATCGGCAACCTTGTCCCACTGCCCCGAGGTTCTCTCCTGCAGATCTCTGAAGGCACTGCATGTCCCTGGTCTCTCCAGATGCTCTAGGAGGAAGTGGTCGAGTTAGGAAGACTATAACTTGGGCCCTCTATGGAATTGTGAAAGAGGCAAAATTTATCTTCAGGACTTCCCCTCTCCTCTTTCCGCTCCCACCCTAATTCAAGAGACCTCAAACTGTCCATTCTTTTGCAAAGGTAAAGCTGAGCCTTGTAAGCACACCTGCATCATGTAGGAATCTGCTGATGCTTAGCCATGTGTGACTGCATAGCTAGTGGAGTTCAGGTATGGGTCTTTCTTTTACACAGGTGCCCTCCTTTAATGTCACTCAAGTCCCTCCACACAAATTGCTTTTTTTGTGCTTGACCTGATGCTGTGCGTCTTTGTTGCCCTTGGAATATGGGCTCTTATAGTAGATACACACACACACACACACACACACACACACACACACACACACACACATAATATCCAATGTGTATTCAACACTTGACTCGTAATTTGTCAGATATTATGCTCAACACCTTACACAAATTATTTCAGTTAATTTTCTCAATCTTATGAGATAGGTCTATTGTTATTCTCAATTTACAGATGGGGAAAATACTGAAGTTCAGAAGATAACAAACACTAGGGGTATTAGAACCATAATTTGAATTAGTACTTTATACTTTACCTCTAAGCTAAACCAGTAACTTTTAAAACTTTTCTTGATGCCAGCCTGACTCATAGTAAGAAAAGTATTTTATGTCATGATGCAGTGAATATACACACACACACGTGTATATGTACATGTGTGTATCCACACACACATATATGAAACAAATGTTTGGGGAAACAATACTTATACTTGCTGCCTTCTAATTCTATTCTATTCTATTCTATGCTATGCTATGCTATGCTATGCTATGCTATGCTATGCTATGCTATGCTATGCTATGCTATGCTATGCTATTCTATGCAATTCCATCCCATCCCATCCCATCCCATCCCATCCCAGTCTAATTTTGTTTAAAAAGTTAAATAAATTTGCAGTCCACAAATTCCTCTAGGACCCACTGCAGGTTATTATCTGCAGTTTGGAAACACTAGGCTATACATAAACTATACTAATCGTTCCACTGGACAGTGTCTGGAAAGCTGAGTTCTAATCTTGGGACAGGAATTACCTTCTGTGACTTTAGACAAGTGTCTTCACTTCCTGGGCCTCATCTTTCTAAAGCCTGTTGTATAACAGAGTTTTACTAAATGACCCTGGAGGCCCTGCTCAGGCCTTTCTTTAATCATTGCAAACCCTTTACATCTCCCTCTCTGAGGAAGAAGAGAAGGCGCCTCCCGCAGCCATATGCACACGTGCCATCAGGGGCACTGACTGCTGGCCTGGCAAGTCTTCACTCTCACTTTGATGGTGCCTTCAATTATTGCAACACAGAACAAAGAGAAAATGTAGTTTCTGGGATTTGGAATCTGAAAAGGCACATTTTCTCATGTGCGGTGATAATACCTCCTCCACACACGTCACGCCGTCTTTTCATTTGTCTGCTTCTTTCTCTTTCCTTATTAGGCTGTTTAAAAGCCAGTGGAAAGGCCATTTCAATGGAGATTATAAGGTAGGAGGGGCAGTAGAGAGAGATAGAGACAGAGGGATAATGAAGGTAAATCAGAATGGTGTGTCTGACTTAACAGGACTGGATCCTGGTCTCCCCTGCACCACCAAGTGGCTGCGTGACCTTGGGCATTACACCTGGCATGCACTGAACATGAGGGAATTGGATAAGGTCTCATCTACCCACCATCTCAGAATTATGATTTTACACAATGAGGGAGGGGGAGAGAGAGCAAGCCCTTGGGTGATGCTTACTGTGAATGACCAACCCCAGAAACCCCTGAAGATGAGAATCACTTCATTCTTAATAATGAAAATAACTAGTCATTCTTCTCTTGGCCTCACTCAAAGGGTGTTTATCTAGTCCCAGTGAGTATCAAACTTCAAAACTGGCTGCCTATAGTAGGCAAGCTCCTTGTGGACAGGTTGTAAGCCAGGGTGAATGCCATACAGTTACTAGAGCAGATTAGCATACAGGCAATTTCCACTCCCTGGATAAAACTTTGGAGGAAAAGTGCTTTGCTCAGGTCCCAGGCTAACTGGTGACCCAGCCCCGTGGGTGGTGGCCACTACAACTACCCCTGAGGCAGGCCTGTCTCAACCCTGGGCAGTGGCTGGGTTATCTTCAGGCCCTTATCTCTCAGACTTTGGGATGAATATTGCATGGTGTTGTTATGCCTCCCTTTCCTCTATGCATCCCAGGTAGGCCCATGGCAGGCAAAACCTACTCTTTCCTGGAACCTGGCTCTCCAGAACACAGCTTCCAGGAGGCAGTATCTTCAGCAGCATCCCTGAAGCTCTCCATGCCATGCCGCCTCAAGGCCCCACTCCAAGGGCACTATTGGCATGCATCCTATCTGAAGGCCTTGCTCATGCTCACGTTCCACCTCTCTGGCAAGGACACTCAGGCCATTAGACCTGGTGCTCTTTGACCTTCCCATCCTTCTGGGAGAAAAAGTATCCTGGCATGGTCTGGAGGCCTAAGGCACACAGGAAGCAGAATTTCTTTTATCTGCTGCTGAACTCCTCCCTCGCTACTGGAAGCCCCACTAAAAGCCAAGTGAAACTCGACTCTAACTCTCAGAGACTGAAAGAGACTTTGAAGGGTTGTCTTGATCCCCTACCTAGAGAGAAGAAGCAGACCACAGTGACCATGGCCTCTGAGGGCAGACGAGGACAAACTGTCGCCCTTGAGAGGCTCAACTTCCCACCTGTGCAGTCCTTTCCCATTTGTTTTCTCCTCCTCTCATTCCTTGTGGCAGCAGGTGCTGCCTCTTAGCCTTTCTCAGGGGCAGAGTCCTCTGGCTCCCCCTGTAGACACAAGAGGAAGGTCACAGCATCACCAGACTCTGGAGCAACAATGGCCTGCATTTCTAATTGCCCCTGACAACTACCAGTGCCTCCCGTTTCTTCGTCCAGCCAACATTTATGAGCACCTACTGTATGCCAGGCACTTACCCCATCCTTAAAATGCAATTTGCTCACAGCAGCAGGCATCTGTTTATTGTTAGCTCATGAATGAGATGCAGCCCTTGGAGGCAGGGTACCTGTGTGCTCCTGTGCATCTGATCAAGAGCACATGGTAGAACACGCACAGGTGCTGCCTCCTCTCCTTTCTCCTCTTCCCAGATTAATAAGCGGGGAGAGGGTTGTGCCCTGATCAGTTGTGAGCAAGAGAACATTTGGAGGAACTTCCAGTGTCTTGGAGAAACACAACAGGAGAAGGAAGCCGAGTTTGTTGCCTTGAGCCAGGTTCAGAGCAGATCCTTTGGATAAGGAAAATGGGATGTTCTCACCATCCATTGCACTCTGGCGGGTTCTGGTGAGCCTGTAGTAGGGAGGGCGGTGCAAAGACTTGGAACCCCATCTCCCCCATGTCTCCTGGGAACAGGAACCTGGATGCAGCACTAGAGGCAGCAATAGGGGAGTGAGAACTCTGTGGGTCTCGGGGCCCTGTCAACCTCTTCTCCAAGGCTCCTCCCCACAATCTTTAGGGACATGTGGCCTACACTTTACAGAGCCTCACCCTAACATAGAAGTTATCTCAGCTCTACCACGTTCCTGGACACAAGCCTCATTATGACTCCAGCACTTGCATTCTGCGCATGCGCTGCTCTTCCCATCAGATGCCTCACTGCTCAGGCCCAGGGACATACCCTTCTGCTGCTCCCGCATGTGCTTAGCGTGGCGGGCCCTCTGCCAAGCCTGGATAGCTCCTGTCGCCTTGAATCAAAATGAGTGAGGGGCTGAGGAGGAAAGAAAACACGAAAAGACCTAGGATTTGTCCCATAGAAACTTACGTTAGTCCTTAGAAAAGTGTTTGAAAAGGAGAAGCAGAGTGTACAGGACACTTTGGGGGTCTGCAGTCTTGTTTTATTTCCATCTCCCAACTTTTCACCTCAGGCTGAGTGAAACAGGCTACTTTGTCTCTTTCAGAGAGCTGGGTGACAGATAGTGGAGGTCATTGCCTCACACTTTATAGATGAAGAAGCAAAAGCCACCAGAAGTACCTGCACCTGTATAGTCCCCCAGAAATCAGGAGATGAATTAGAGGTGCAACCCTCACTTCTCAACCTTGGGTAATGAAATCCAGTAGCTTCCGGTTCTGCCCAGACTGCTTGGAGGCAGAGGGCCTGTGCATGGCCACTGTGCAGGCACTCACCTTGCCCAGCCCTCCTCCTTAGCTCTATAATGGGGATTAAACCATGCACCTCTATAGACTTGTGAGGATTAAATGAGATGAGAAATGTTTAACTATCGGGAAAGTTCTTTGCACGTGTTTATCTATCTACTCTGGAGTTCTGCTGCCTTCTCCACACTGCCAGAGTCTGCTCTTCTAAAGCTCTGGTCTCCTCATGAATGGCAGTCCTGTAGGGAAAGTGGTAGAAACTTTGAGGTCGGGCCACCCTGTGTTTCAATCCCAGCTAGGTCACAGGTCAGCCATATGACTTTGGACAAGCTAACCACTCTGACCCTCAGTCCCTTCATCTGCAAACTTGTAATAATACCCACTTCTCCAAAGTGCCTTGAGGACCAACTGAGATGAGGCATGTTTACAAGCACCCAGAACAGCCAGGCCCTGGTGGGTCTTTACCCCAAGCACACCCGAGGACACACATTGGGATCTTGCTCCTCTCTCAGCTCTTCAGACCTGCTTCTACTTGTCAGCAGTTTTCCAGGTTGTAGCATTTGCCTTCTTTATTTTGGGGAGTGGGGTGCAGGAAGCAGATTCCAAGCCTGTCTCCCCAAAAGGCAACATTGCCTGGGATCCCTACTGCAAAAGCAGCAGAGGAAGGGAAGCCATCTCCAGTTTCACTCCTCGCACCCAGGGTGAAGCCACAGCGCCTGCGTTTTATGCCTTTCTCCACGTGGTACCTCTGAAATTCTCTCTGACTTAGACATGGCTTGGCAAAGCTGTTTAGCATTCTGTTCAGCGGGAAGGTCCAAGGTGCCTTTGGAGCTGGGCGCAGAGCTGAATGGTGTTGGCTGAATCCACAGGACTCACCTGCCCTCTAGTGGTGAAAGAGGGAAAAGCATGATCAGTCCTGGACTAAGCTCACCTACCAAGGAGACTGCCGACCCGGAGATACCTTGGTGGTGGTGTGTGTGTGATCACCTGGAGATTCAACAGCATCAGGCGGCACAGACATAAACTAGGCCAACATTTAGATGTCATCCCCTGGACATGCTCCAAGCCCCAGATTTGGGGTTTCACTCAATTATTCATTTGTCTATGCGTTGGGGGTGGGGTTCTAGGCAGTGGAGGGACACAACAGTGATCAAGCCAAGCAAGTTCATTCATTCCTGGAGTTTTCATTCTAGTGAGTGCAATGTCTTTTGGGCACAGGCAGAGTCTTCTCACCCTTCCCTTGCCTCAGAGTCAAGAAATCAGCAGATACCAACCAGGTACTTGAGTCATGCCAGAATTTCTCATATCTGTCCTTCATTTGTTTTAATGGTCCCAGCAATTAAATGACACACTATAATAAAAAGATCACTGAACAGACAGTTGGGTGGACTGGGTCTGAATCCTGGTGCCTCAACTTACTAAGCCTGTGACCTTGGGCTCATTATTTAAACCCCCAACTTGGCCTGTTACCTTCCAGCAGTGGGCCAGGAGCTCGTGAACCAGTGATGGACTAGAGCACGTGGTCCCTTGGCCTCTCCAGTGGTAATGTGGGCACAGTAACACCCACCTGACTAGTGCCCACCGATGCCAAAGTGCCTTTCACCTGGCACTTGGAAGAAACAATGAAAGACTCTTTGCTTTATCATTAAAAGAAGCAAATAAACTCAAAAGAGTTAATTTAATACAATTTATTCAGCCTCACTGTGTGCCAATATCTCAGTTACCTGTTGCTGCATAACAAACCACCATAAAACTTAGTGGCTTAAAGCAACAATGTCTCATATTTCTTGTGACTTCTGTGGGTTGACTGGATAGCTCTTCTGTTTTACATAATTTCTGCTGAGGCTGGAGTGTCCATAGTGTCTTCACGCATGATGGTCACCTCTGCTGGGATGGCTGGACCAACCAGGGAGGGTGGAGGGGTGGGGGCAGCTCCCCACATGGTATCTCCAGCAGAGTACCTGGACCTCTTCTGTGGTGGCTCAAAGCTCCAAGAGCTCCATAAGAGGCTATGCCCCAATGAGCAAGTTCTTATCAAATCTCTGATTGTATCACATTTGCCAAAGAAAGTCACATAGCCAAACCCAGGATCAGTGTGAGAAGGAACCACACAAGGACATGAATTCCAAGAGGTATGTCCATTGCCGGCCCCCAATGTAACAATCTCCAGCAGCCAGTCACAGAGTGGATGTGAGGAGCCCTTCCAAAAGCTGTGAGGCTGTATCTCCAGTAGATTAGGGAATCAAGGTGCATTTGCTGCTGCCGTCCTACCCTGGGATGGCTTTTAATTGTGAAATTCTATTGCTCCATAATCTGGTGTGGCAGGTAATAATAAGATGAGATCTGCGGTCTTTCTTGGTTTTGAGTACAGGTTTTAAGAGCTGTCTGAACACTCCTCCCTACCAGCTTGAGGGGTGGCACCCCCTCAGTAGGTCACTATTTCATTTCTCTGGGTGGAAGCTGTTTCAGCAGAGATGCTGAACACTGAAGGAACACCATAAATCTCCTCCTTTATTTTTCTTTTCCTATTTGATATCAGTGAGAGAATTGTGGCATTGTAGCAGTAAGACATAATGACATTAGAGTTTTGTGATGGTAAGCACATCAAATTTTAAGGTCAGTAAGCTTTAAACACAAGCTCCAAAAAATAATTTCTATCTGTCAAGTCTTAGCTTTTCTTTTTCTATTTTTATCTATCTCTTGTGTAGAAGTTTGGGTTATTCATAGTCCTCCGGTCATTACAATGCCTTTGTCTGTTTTGCTTGTTTGCTTGCTTGCTTATTTATTTATTTGTATGTTTGTTTATTTATTTATTTATTCTTTTTGGTTCCCGTCCCCATGCCCCACCTCAAAGGCAAACATTTTAATGCACTTAACGTATGTCTTTTTATTTGTGTGCATTATTCCAAACTGTGTATTATATTTTCATATGCATATATATTTAATTTACATAAACAGTATCATGTTGCAAATCTAATTTTGCTTTTTACTTTTCACCTTAGTATTGTGGTTTTGAGGTCTATTCGTGTCGCTCCATATTTTTCTAAATTGTTGTTTCATGGTGTGCACTCATCCAGTGTCATTCTCCACTCTGCCATTTTACCTGACTATTCTCCTAGTGGCAGACTTCTGGATCGCCTCTGCTCTCAGCCCACAAATATCACTGCTAGGAATATCTTCAGAATATCTGTGAGCATTTCTCTGAGCTCTGTGTGCAGGTACAGAATCGCTGGCATATAGAAGGTATGTATAACGAATATGACCAGAGTGCCTTTCTGACTGGATGCCCCAGGGTCTCCTCCTAGCAGCAGTGCTGAAGGGCAGAGTATGTCTTCCCAACCCAGCCCTGGCATTAGTTGAAGCAGAAGATGTAGACACAGCCCCTGCTCACAAGGATCCAGTGATGTTATTGTTCCCTGCGTCCCTGACATGGGCCTGTATGGGCTTGGTTTGCTGATTTATCCCTGCCATTCTGACCAAGCCCCAGGCAGCCCCTGGCCACATTTCACCTGCTTTGGCACCCATGCCCCTTTCACCTGCTCTCCTCAGATCTGTGTCATGCAGATGTACCAAAGCATCTGGGAATTGATATGCCCAAAGAGAGGAGCTCAGCAAAGGCGAGAGATCTTATCTCTCCCAGGTCACCTAACACATCGTAGGGTTAGCAGATGCTAGCGCCATAGACTCTGCACCAGAACACAATCATTGGCAACCAGGGCTTTGTGTTACCCTTGGCAGTGACTCTGAATAGCTGACTTCTCAATTGGTTAGTATGGAGTAAATTGAATAAAACAAAGCAACTGTGATGAAATGATACAGGCTGGAAGTTGTGAAACCCCGGAGACCTAGACCAGATCACCTAGTCCAGACACTTCACTTCACAGGAAAAGACACTGAGACCCAGAAAAATGATCTCCAGACCATTGGGAAATTGAGAGGCAAAGCTGGGGCCAGAATCCAGGGGCCCCATCATGCAGGCCTGACCTCCCTCGACACCACCACCTTGGCTCCTCTTCCACTGTGGGACCCCAAATCCACAGACAACCCCCAACTTTATTCCATGAGGCTGAACTTCTTTCTTCCCAGCTCAGTCTTGGGAAAGACTCAGAAATACTAAACTGGCTTACTTGGTGGCTTTCATTCCCTTCATAATTCAGTACAGCAAACAGTAAAATAAAACAAGAATAAGTAAAATAAAGAGGGAAGAGAAGAGAATAACATTCAGAACCATTTCTCAGTGGTTAAAAGTCAGTAATGGAATACATGAATAATGTCCCTTAAGAATTCTATGCCAGTGGGTGTTTCCTCCCATTCTCCAGAGTGACAAACAGAATCCGAGAGGTACCCAAGGGAAGGAATATGACCAATCATTTAGCAATATATACAAAACTACACACATGGCTCCATGCTACCCTGTAACTCACGAGAATCACAAAGTGGGCTTTATTCTTTTGTAAATATCTTTTTTTCGTAGCTCAGCGCAACTATTCCTAATAGCCTCATAGTATGCATTTATTCTTTCTTCTGACATTCCCTGAAAATTATAATAATAGTAATGATTACAGAAATACTCAAATAATAATTATATCATTTATAAATAAAATAAAATGTAAAATTGACCATGTTGGACATAGGAAAACATGCTTGAGAAAAATCTTAATTCTGGACAAGGGCTTAATCTCGTAGAATGGCAGAATTTGAAGATGAGGGAGAGTTCTGGTAATAAATACACAAATATCTCATCGGACATGTTTGAGGTTCTGCTTCTGCGAAAAGGCCTGTGCTCTGCATTGCAACAGCCTGGAATGCCCCAAACCTTCCTTTCTGAATTAGGACAGGCAATGGGGAAGAAGGGTCCTTCAGAATTTTGAGCTAATTTCATTATCCACTCAATAGGAGAAATGTTAGAAAGAATGAGTGCTTTCTTTGTGAGCCTAACTCATACCAGGCACCAGTTTTGTCAATGGGATGCCTGGGTGCCCTTTGCAGAGAAAATGACCTAACCAACCACGGAGGACACTTGGTTCCATTTCCAGGTTGGCCCCACAAGCCAGGCACCTGGCAGCCTGCACCTTGCCCCTCTGCCTTATGTTCAGACATAAGGCAAGATTTTTCTAATTTTCAAATTTTCATATACTATAAAATCCACCCTTTTAAAGTGTACAATTCAGCAGTTGTTAGTATAATCCTAGAGTTATGTGACCATCATCACTAATTTCAGAACATTTTTATCACTCCCAAAAGAACCTCTACCCATTAGCAGTCACTCCCGGCATTCTCTCTTCTTCCACCTCCCAGCCCTGGCAACCACTAATCTACTTTCTGTCTCTCTAGATCTGCCTATTCTGGAAATTTTGTGTAAATAGAATCATACAAAATTTTTGTGACTGACTTCTTTCACTTGCCTTAATTTTTTCAGGGTTCATCCATGAAAAAAAAATCCATGTTGTGAGCAGTATCAGTACTTCATTTTATGGCTAAATAGTATTTTATTGTAAGGATATAGCATACTTTATTTATCTATTTATCGGTTGATGCACTCAGGGAGGATTTTAGGATTAATCTAAGCTGAATTTGGAACCTACAAACAATGAGTAACTTTTGCCATTTTCTGGTCAGATGGCTAATATGACCAAATTAGCATTTTGAGAAAATTACGGTGGGGGGCCTGTGAAGATCAAATGTGCCTGGAAGCAGAAATGGGAGCTGATGGAATTTGGAGCTTCCTTCTACTAAAGAAGAAAGAAAAATCAAGACCACTTAGGGAATTGTGCAAAAAGCAAACCTGAACTCTCTGTCTCCAGCTCTGACTGCAAAGCCATAAAGCCACAGGCTTAAAAGAGCATCTCTTTCTCAGGGTGAGAGCCCACTGGTGCTTTCAACCTTGTTTCATATTCTCCAGGAAGTTCCATTGAAAATCAGCCCGCCACACTCTTCCTGGAATGGGCATAACTGTTAATTGCCTCTTGCACAATTATCTGGCAAAACTCTGTTCATGAAATGAATGATTTGGTTATCCTTGTTCAGAATGGCCCCCGCATGCAAAAACCCATCACCACATCAGTGAGGCTGGTGAGGATGCCCGGCCAAGGCTCTGTGACTGACCCTTGCAGTGAGCTCTCTCTGCTCAGCTGTGTTGGGGAAGGGAAGGCTACCCAAGGCACACCCGCAACAATGCGTCACGAGCTGGGAGAGTCTAAGGGTAAAACGAGCTGGAAATGAGGCCACAGCTCAGCTCTGTTTGCCAATTTTGACCTGCAAAGCCCGGGGCTACTTCTTCTGTAGCATGTGGGGAAGGGACACACTGAAGGATCATGATGAGATGTCAGATTTACTTAGGTCCAAGGAGATGCTAAGCTAACTGGCAGACATGAGCATCTCTATCCGTACTGCATCCTGTGGGATTCTAAGCCACTCCTTCACTATGATGCCACTTCCCATCAATCTGCCTCTCCTCTTTCAGTTGCCTGTAATGTCAGGTTCTCACTCTATTCCCTCTATCTCTCTTCCTCGTGGTGGTTGCCCAGTACTGTGCCTCTGTTTTGTCTGGTTCAGTCTTCCTCTGTTGTTCTTGCTTGCTGCTTTTCAAGGAAAGGAGGGAGAAGGGAGAAAGGAAAGCAGACAGAAATGGGTATGGGTATGGCAAGTAGAGCTGATTAAAGCAAATATAGACAAAAATATGGAAAGTTACTTGGAGAAGATCATAAATACGCACATGTGGGCATGTGCCCACACATGTGCACATACATGCATTTGCACATACAGGCACACTTGTCCATGTGCGCACACACATGTGCACACATGTATTTTCTCCTCATCTTGTCTTCAGGTTTGAAACTAGTTGCATAGAGTTGTGTTGAGAAATGTGTGTCAACTTTAGGGAAACTAGACCTCTGTGCAGTTGAAGGGCTCTTGTGAAATTAACAGAACCAAGTTTTTACCCCACTATTCACCAGAAAACCAGGTACTGGAGGCTGTGTGAGTGATGGTAGTACACACAGACCTGACTCTGGGTCAGCCACATAATCCACAGCAATGTGTAACAAATATGTGGAAGATACTTGAATACATAATTCAAGTAATTCAGCTTCTAGTATGCCACTCTGAAAATTTTGCAGCAACTTAAATAATAATGATGAAATAGAAGGATAAACTAAATCATGAGAGAGGAACATAATATATGAGGAATATAACAGAGCCAGAGATAATCCCAGCACCTACTGTGGCTAGTGAGGCTATAAATTTGTCCCTGAGAGGTACAGCTCTCCCCACTTTTGATAGTGAGAAAAGTGTCCTGGGAAGAAGCCCATGTCGAGGCAGAGTGTGGTGCCTTTGATAGCTTGCCTGCAGTGGAGAAATAAAAGGACTGTATGAAAGCCTCTAGGGGTGTCCTTTATGGAAGATGGGAGGTGGGTTCCAGCATGACCATCAGAATAAGCAAGAGACAAAACATGGCAGCCCAAATTATCCAGTTCAAGCTGAGGGTAAAATTCCCATCATCTAGAGCAGTTATTTTCAATGTTTTTGGAAAAATAGAAGACTATTCCAATAAAGTCTTCTATTCCAATGGTGGGGGAAATGAAGAGAAGAGAGGCCGTCAGCCAGGCATCCTGTTTCACCTCATGGCCCTTGGTGGCTTAGCTCTCCCGATGAGGGCAGCTAGGTTTCTGTGACGATGGTGGGTAACAAAAGAAAGCATGAGGGTTTTTTTTTTTTAATGCTTTCTATTGTTTTACTTGGAGCAGAAGGAATCTATAGTGACACCCAGTCACCATCTAATTTTACAGTTGTGGGACATTGAAAGACAAGCTTTGACCTAATCTCTGTGACCCATAAACCCAAGGAGCATTTAATGAGGGAGGAGCATCCCAGCTGATAAGTGGACTCCTCCCACACAGCAGATATGTGCTGAGATCAGAGAAAGGGCAGCACAGTCTGTATCTCAGAGGTTAGCTCGTGGGTTTGGTTGTCCAGAGTAAAATTATAAACTACTGTGAGAAATAATCTGACGCTATGCTGTGTCTTGCCTAAAATTCATAGTCCCAGTCTCTTGATCCTACCTGCTTCTTGGGGGTAAGGTGGTATCTCAAGGTCTCAAGTCTTTTATAGGGGGTTTTTCAAGGTTCTCCCATAACAAGTTTAAGGCCCTCCATGTGTAAGGGGCTGGTATGATGAAGATACAGGCGAGAGCTGCCAGCAGAGTGACCAGCACAACCGTTATACCCCATGTTTACATCTTTCTGATGTCACCTAGGGTTTTCGTTACCTGTGCGCTGCAGTGTGGGGTCATTTCCCACAGCAGTTTACTATTTACTCTGAACTCCCAGACTCACAAGCTAACCTCCAAGATACAGCCCATGCCTGTCCTGGGTAGGGAGGGGTGAACAGGAGGCTCTGAGGTAGAGGAGGTGCTTGCATGGACCAAGGAAGGTAGGGAGTGAAGAAGGAAGTGTGGCCAGTCAGAGAAATGCATCTGAGTGTGGCTGAGCCAGGGAGGGCGAGGACACCAGACCGAGAGCAGTGGCAGAGGGAGCACACTGGGCTGTGGATAAAATAGTCTGGCTGGAGTAAGAGCAACTTGAAGTCTCAGCAAAATCGTTTTGACTTGATCCTATAAGAAATGGCATGTGACGTACGTGGAAGACCACAGGGGCTTGTTCTAGCTGGAACCCAGCTAGGAAACTTTCTCAGATAGAGAGAAGGGCAGGGGCCCTGTGAGGGTCCGTGGTGGCTCTTGCAAATGTAGTGGCAGGTAACCAGGCATGTGTGGCCAACGTGTTTCTAAACCACATTCTCGTGGTAGGGTATATCCCACTTTTTCTAGTTCTTCAAGCCTCTTAATCCTCTTGGCCATGAGCACAGATAAATCCAGGGCTCACATAGACGTGGATTCTCACATAAGCCTTCCTAAGACAGCAGTATACCGTCTTGTCAGGGGAGACGCTAAAGCATTATATTCCAAAGAGCCTGGCTCTGGGAACTCACCTGGTATCTCCATGGGGTGAGACTTAGAGTGTGGGCTGCTAGGCCCTTCATTCAGCAACCTGGCTTTTAAAGTTGGTTCTTTTCCTCGGATCTCATAAGGAGAGGAAATGGATGTGCCTAAGAGAGGCTATCTGGGCAAACAGCCAGTTTGATTGCTTCTCATTAGGCACAGGTTGATAGAGGTGGGTGAGAATTCAATTCCTCCTTTAGCCTGATGGTGAGCAGAGGGCTAGAGGAAGTGTGAAGATTTAGCAGGTTCAAAAAGAGATGTGCTTAATCCTTAACCACTTGGGAAATGGAGACAGAGGGAGGAATACTGGAATCTGAGATGAGATGGGGTGGCCTACCCCGGTGGAGGCATGAGATGTGAGGTGTTCCATGCACACTTGCTTCCATGAGAGGGTCACTTTTGCTGAAAAAGAAGAGTGGGTGACACAAGGGGACGCTAAGTGGGGAGTGGGCAGTCTGCCTCCCTGTAGGTACTGACTACCTTCGACTTTGCCCTCGCTCTCTCTGGAGCTGCTGCCATCAGCCTTTGACCTCTGAGTTCCCTGCACTCACGAGGCCTACTTCTTGTTCTCTTCCTCCATGAAGCTGCAATGTCAGCCTCAGTTCTCAGTTCCCAGTGAGAGTGTAAGTGTGTGTGTGTGTGTGTGTGTGTGTGTGTGTGTGTGTGTGTGTGTGTGCACGCACGCATGTGCGCATGCATGAGGGCTGGGGCTGGGGAATCATTCACAGATAAGAGCACGAGAGTAGAGAGCTTCTAGAGGGCAGGGCTACCCTACACCCTGGAGCCTGAAGGACCTGTCCTTGGAGCCAGCACCCGCCTTGGCACCCCGCACATCCAGAGCAGCATCAGTCACTGATCAGAGGTAAGTTCAGCTCTGGAGGGACTGGGTGTTGCAGGGCTCCACAAGAGGCAGGGGAAGCCAGAGAAAAGGAAAATTGGGGAGCTCTGTGCCTCTCTGCCCTCCCCCTAGTTGCTGAACGGTATCCATGTCCCTTGAGCCCTGTAATATGGGGTCACTGCAGAGGCTGATGATCCCAAGTGGAACAGCAAAGGGTGTGAGGATTGGAGCAAAGTTATGGCCAGTGGAGTTTCCCCAAGGGTGCATGATGAGTGATCATTCAATGTCCAAGGACAGTACAGTTGGGGGTGGGGCCCAGAGCTGGCAGTCACGGGAGAAGGAACTGCAGACCCTCAGCTGGCTATGTAGTGAGGGAAGGATAAAGTAAGGGAGAGTTGGGTGAGACACAGCCCTGCTCTTACATACAGGTGTCCATAAGGGTCTGTGCTCTAGAAAAGCAATGGAATAAACACTCCTGGGTAGTTTACCATTAACAGAGGTGGGAGATAGTGTCATCCGATAGGAGTTCTCATTTGCTTATTCAGTCTCAAGTCAGACATTCTGAGGAACAGGAGATGCTGACAAGCAAGGCTAGGAGCTGGCTAAGTGGAGCACCAGGGGCAGGCGGGCATCATGGTGGCCAGCTTCACTGTCTGCCCTTCCCCTTTGCTTTTCTAGACCCAAAGACCTATTTCTGCTTCCTGGTACACTCATCACTCTCTGTCACCCTCCTCTTTGTCTTCTCTCTTCTCCTGGAAGTGCAGACTCTCACATCACGTCCCAATGGGAGCCTTCGAGGCTGGCGGAACCCCTCCCTGACTACATCCTGGGCCTCGTGGTTCAATCAGGGTACATGTGCCATGAGGTAGGCAGGTAGGGGCTTTGAAGAGTTCTAGGGCCTCTTTCTTTTTAAGGTGCTCCAAAGATAAATAAAACCGCAATCTTCCTATGCAGAAAGCTGAAAGCCTTGATCCCCACGTGCAGAAGCTGGGGTTCTGTTCTACCTTTGGCTATTCTATCTTCCCTTTGGAAACATCAGTCTCTGTTACCAACTCCCATTTGCCTTTTCCTTAAATGAAAAAGTACAGGTCAATGATGAGCAAGATCAGAATTCATTAGCTCCTCTTACACCTAAAAGAAACCCCCACCATGTCTTGTTTATACCTGGGCTCCGCTAGCCTCTGCCCCAGAGCCGGTAGTATTCCAGTCACCTTGCTCTCAACAAGTCATCAGTCAGCAAGTGTTCAGGGGGCATGTGCTTTGTTCCAGGCTGTGCTAGGAGCTGCAGAGTCACTGCTGATAGGGCATGCCTGCCCTCTAGGAGCTCACGTCTAAGAGGGGAGATGGATGTGAAAATAGCAAGAGCAGGGTGACAGAAAGGATACTCCAGGGACAGGCAAGAGAGGCAGAGACCCAGGCTCTGGGCCCAGGGGTGGGGTGTCAGGAAAAGCTTTTCAGAGAAAGTTGTCATACTCGCTGACATGTTGAAGTGCGGATTATAGCAAGGCACTGCTCTAAGCACATTATGAGGATCTGCTCATCTAATCCTCATGACAGCACTGTCAGGAGGCACAGAGGGGCTAAGTAACTTAGGTGGTGAGGTGCTCTGAGTTCATGCCCTTGCCTGCATTCCCTCTTGCCTCAGCACCAGCAGGGAGGAGGTGAGGGCTCCAGCTTAAAGAAGCAGATGCTGACACTGCACCTTTTTTCACCTTCTCTCCTCCATGGACTGGTCTCCCTTCATCATATTTCATCCTTTGTCCCACCCTCCGCACTGCTGACACAGCAACGCTCTTAAGACACCAAATAGATTAGCTTCTGCCCATGCAGCTCTCTGGTGGCTTCCTGGCTAGCAGGGACTAAGGTGAGACTCCTCCAATGAGCGTATGAGGCCTCCCACAGTCCTTCTAACTTCAGCTTCCCTTTCCAGCTTCACCTCCCTCTATTCCCCCAGAAGCCCTGCTCACCTGCCTCACAGCTGAGCTCATCAGGCATATAGCAATTTTTATGCCAGAAGTACTGTTTTTTCCTGGTGCCCTGACAAATTCATGCACATCCTGCAAACTCGGGCTCTTGTCAACTCTCATAAAACTTCCCTGACTTCTCAAGGCCAAGTTATTTGTTTCTTCCTTGGGTTTTCACCTCTACTCTCAGTGGTGAATAGATACAGACGCCAACAGCTGGCAAACAACTGTTGTGTTCATCTCCCAAATCCATCTCCCAGTGTCAGTAACTTCCAATCAGTCGCTCAAAATCAGCCACAGAGGGAGTTTTTACAGAATAGGAATTGGCAAACACTAGAAACCAGGCCCCTCTCCTACCCTAAGAGCCTGTTAAACATTTACCATCACTCCCCCCACCCCATCCCACCCCTGTCTCGTGATTTGCATATTTGTCTGTCTCCCTTCCAAACTGCAGCTGCTTCAAAATTGAGGCCATGTCTTGCTTATCTTTTTAAAGACAGATCCAGAATAACGTCTGATATCATGTAGAAGATGTGAACAACTTGTGAGACATGAGACGTGCCTTAGAGAACTTGTCATTTCATTGTGATGACAAATTAATCTGCTGCCACCATATTTCTCTGAAAATCTGTCATGCCCAGGTTACCTTCTTGCTCAGAAGTCCTCCATAGCTCCCTTTGCCTATATAACCAGAATGTAGAGTCCCTCGAGGTAGAGCTTTTTGTCTGTTTTATTTTACTGAGGTGGCTCAGTGCTCAGAACAGTGCTTAGTATCCTTTGACACATCATTGGCAAATGAGTAAATTAATGATAAAATTCAAGCTCCTTAAAACAGCTTTCTAGACCCCTAGTCAACTGATTCTCCTCTCTCTGCTTCTGTGGCTGCTCCCCGCAACCCCCATTACAGCCCCACTGCTCCTTCATTAGCCCCGGCACATTAGGAGAGATCCAGGCACCTTACACTCTTCTCCTGGCTTGAGGCTTTCTCTCCCTCCTCTCTGTTTGCCCAAGACCTCCTCATTTTCCAGTGGAAACTTCTGGAACACCTCCTGTTTCCTACTCTTCATTTGGCCTCAACCTTAAAGGTGAGAATTGTTTCCTACATCCTCAGTGAGACTTTCAGCTCCCTGCGGGTGGGGCTGAAAAGTGTACAGCCCTGTGTCCCCTTCAACACTTCAGCACCTAACTTAGAGTCTCACACATAGCAGGTACCCAGTGTGGGTTTGTGGTCCAGATTTGCCCACTTAACAATAGTTGGAGGCCAGCGAGATATGTGCGAGTCTCAGCCTCTAATCTGTCTACTCCATGGGTTTTATCTGATATTAGCTCTTCAAGCCCTAACCAGTCAGGTGTTGCTGCAGTGGGAGCAGGCTTTGTGACTTGGTCTTTTCTTTTTCCCTTCCTTCCAGTTTCTGGCCACCTCGCTTCTGGCTAACTACAGCTTCTTCTGTCAGCCAGTGGACTGCAGCTGAGTGAGCTTGGCATGAGGGTATATGCAAGTGGGAGTGAACTGACTGGGTCAGCACAGGCTCAGAAGACCTCAGCTTGAATCTTAGATCTGTCAGTTACTTGCTGTGTGACCATGGGTCATCTACTTATCTTTTATGAGCCTCAATGTTCCTACCTATAAAATGAGGATAGAAATACCTACTTTGTAAAAGGAAAAAATTGAAAGAAGATCAATAATGTATGAAAGTGTTTAGCCCTGGGCCTGGCACACGCTCTCAGTGCTGGCTAAGTGGTAGATAGTTCATTATTTTTAGCTGCTCTCTGTTTCAAATGGAAGCAGAACAAAAGGTTTCCACGCAGAACAACAACAAGCTGAGGCTTGAGAAGTTACCAGGTAATGATTTGTATGTTGAATCAGAGATGTTGAGTGATGGGCTACAGTCTGGTCTACAGACCAGCAGCATCAGTATCTCCTGGGAGCTTGTTGAAAATGCAGAATCTCATGTCTCACCCCCAGACAAGAATTTGCTTTTCAACTAACAAGATCCCAGGTGATCCTTGTACTCCTCAGATTCCATGGCTGTGGCCTGGGGCACATTTGGGAAGTCCTTCTGTTATCACTCCCAGCAGCTTCTCCTCTCTTTCTTGTGCTAACAGGCTTCTTCCTGAAGACAGGTGGGCACAGAGAAACAGTGAGTATTGGGGCTGGAGCCAGGGGGAGCTGTGCCTCCAGCTGGACAGAGGTCTGACTGCATTTCCTCTTTTTTCCCAGAAGATGGCGAGCGTGTACTGGTAGTGCTTCTCAAAGGCTTGACTTGCTTGAACTAGTGTTTGCTTAGACGCTTGTGCGGAGTTATCTCTGTCAGCTGGTCTGAGGTGATGTACATGCAGCGTTCTGCGCGAACATTTCCCTCCAGCATCCCTGTCGGATGTTCTCAGGTTTGCCTAGGCGGCTATGCCTGAGGCTGATGTCAAGCAAGGCCTTGGTTCCAGTACCTGGCAGAAGAAGGACATACATTCACTGATGTAGCATCTCACCGCCACAGGCTCCCTTGGGTCCCCACTCTTCACCTATGCACCTGCACAAAAGTAGGTATTTGTGCTTCAGTTTCCCATATGTAAAATGGAGGTAAGTATAAATAATAAATTATAAGAGTTTATGTGGTTTTGTATGTACACAAAGCACCTGGCACACAGTGGGTGCTATACAGGTGTTTGACTGGTGTTATTTCTCTTGAGTTTGAGTCTCCCCTTCAGTAAAACAGGCAGAATTGCCCTATCCTTGGTAGTTGAGGCCCTAGGAGAAGAGTCCAGAGAAACGAGGCCCCTGCAGTTGACACCATCTTTTCTTTCTAGGTTTTCTTTATATTACAAAAGAAGACAGAGCAAATCACCTTCCTGAATGTCTACCATCATGGCTCCATGCTCTGGAACTGGTGGGTTGGAGTCAAATATGTGCGAGGTGGTCAAAGCACATGACACAGCTGTGAGCAGCTCTTCCCAGGCCCTTATGAGGCAGGCCTCTCTCTGCTGGGCTGAGTCCCCAGTTTAGGAGGGGTGCATCCTGTAATATCATGTGTTGGCTCTCAGGTTACCTTCCCTGTGGTCATGAGACCAGGCCTCTTCTCCCTGTTGCTTCTCAGAGCTTCCTGACTGTGGGAGGTGCTCATTGCTATCAGCCCAGGAAGTACAAAGGGGGATATAGCCACTCTCATTTAGCATCCTTTTAACCCCACCCCAGCATCATGACCTCAGATGGCTCATGCCAGACCTCCTCAGGATAGACCTTTCCCAAGGATTTCCTCCGTAGGGAGTGCAGAGGTGCTCTCTGCAGAGTGGAAGATTAAAACACAAAAGAGAAACCCAAAGTGCAGTCAGGCCCAGCTCCACTTAATCCCCTTGATCTCCCCGCCCCACTCCACAGCCTCCTTTGTCGAGATGCTGAATTCTTCGGTTGGTGTCTACATGTACCTGTCCTAAGCACTGGTTAGTTTGGGGCCTGGCATGTACCCCTACCTGTGGTGGAAGTGACATCTCACCATCCTTCAGCTGGTGAGAAGGCCACTTTGGCTCCACAGGCCCTGGCTGAGCCCTGGGTTCTATTCTCAGCTGCTCCAGTAACTTGATATCTGACTATTAACAAGCCCTTCTGATTACTGAGTCTTCCTTAGTATCCCAACTTGCAAGGGTTTCAGTAACCATTCTGTCAAATCCAACCCTCCCTGACAATGTGGGACCTGGAGCAGGGGACTTACATGCTTCAGGCCTCAGTCTCATCATTCATAAAATGAAGAGACTGGGCTAGATGACCTCAAAATGCTAATATCCTATGATCCTGTGATCACTGATTGACCCTCCAGATGCCTTGTGGTTCCAGGAGCACTATGGCCAGATGGTAATGACAGCTAAGGTGTCCATCACAGGGTTTGGAATCGAATGAGTTAGTCATCAGTGTCAACATGACATGGCTGGATTAGGGCAAAAGGGGGACAGAACCAGGAGAAGGGGCAAAAAGATTCTTAGGAAAACATTGGAGCGGGCTTTACCAGGCTTCATTGTTTTCCAAAGAGAAAGGCTGAACTATAAGAGGCCCGCCCCCTGCTGGTAGATTTAGGAGTGAAGACAAGAGGGGTTAAGACTGCTTCTCACCATTCTCCCATCTCTCTCCTCTCATTCTTTCTTTCACCCAGAGTCAGTTTTTTGGCCATGCTGCCCACTCCTACCATCTCTTTGCTGAGTGCTCCTTCCACAATGGGGTCAACATGGCTGTCCTCCTCAACGTACACCCCTAGTCTCATCACCCTTTCCTCAAGGTTTACCACCAGACACACCTGAGGGACAAGTGGGAGAAGCTGACGTACTGGACAGAATGTGAAAACTGAAATTAGCAGAGCCATCCTATAGAGAGTTGGGTGGAAGACATGGCTCACAGCCCACCTGTGCTGAGCAGATACCTCTGGGCCTGCATTTCATCCTATGAAGGAAGGAAGAGAATTGTCTCCTGTCCGGAGTTCAGGAGGATAGAAATGGAGCTTGCTTCCTGTACCCACTTCTGTTATGGCACTTCTCACATGGATTTATGATTGTTCAACTCCTTCCTCTACTAGATGTGGGCCTCTTATAGAAGGGACTGTCTTATTCTCAGTGTTCCCCACACCTGGCACAGAACCGCCATGAATGTGCATTTGGATCCTTATATTCCATGACTGGCAATCAAGACCTCTGGTGAAGATCAGGGCTGTGGGAATTGAAGAAGTCAAGGCTGGTGTGATATCTAATCTTGCAGTAGGAAACAATGACTGAGAATGTTACAGAGTGAGCATGGGTCTGCTTAATTTCTATCATGGCTGTGTAAATGGTTACTCCTGCATATCTTCTTGTCTGTTCACTGCTGCTTATACTTGTATTTATATAGTTGTATAATTCTGTGTGTGTGAATAGGGTAGTGGAGAGAGCTATGTGTATATGTCTAAATACTCGTTTTCAAACATACAACATGCATGTTTCCATTTGAGTTTCTCTCTGTGTGTTTGCTTATCACTTCTATAAATCTCTGAAAGTCCACAAGCAAAGTCACTGGGATTAATACCTCTCATGTTCTAAATGGGAGACATGGAAGTCCACTGAGGAATCTCTGAATACATGTTCCGGTGGGAGCTTCCAAAGAGGAATGTGAGAAAAGGAGGTAGGTTCCTATTTTAAGGCATACTATTTTAAAAAATCACATAAGGGTAGAATCTGTTCATTTGCTTAGCAGCCAGGAAAAATTAGTCATTTCAGAGTTCACAGCTATTATTTGTCCAGTTCTTTGTGGCTGCCTCTCCCTGATTCAGAAGCACAGGAGGAAGTGATATGTCCCAATTTACATCTGAATGAAATAAAGTTTTGGCTGGGGAGAGCCTGGTGTGAAACAGTGTGGCAGGGAGGGTTTGGAGGGAAATTCTCAATGAGCTGAAGGTGCTCCTTTTTTTAGAACCTGCTCTATGTTATAACAACCCTACCTGGTTCTGGAGTCCTATATTAGTGTAGAAAGGTTATATGAATATAATAAAACAAAGAGTTATTCACATCTGTCAAAACATAGCCAAATTCCTAATAATATTGTAGAAGTTCACCTCTATGAACTTTAAAAGATTGGGTAACCTGCTCACCTCCCATCTCCCACAAAGGTCCAAAAGCTGGTAGTCTGGGTTTCTGTATATTGCCTCTTAAATCAGAGTATATCTAATTAAAGGAATAAAAGCACCCCAAATGAAACAGCTTCATAGTCTTCTTCCAGCTTAGAATTCAGTGAAGACTCCCCAGCCTGTCCCATACACACTCCATTATCCACTCAGCGAACCATGCATCCTCAAGGCTGCTGGGCCTGAGTAAGTGTTTGGAGCCAGGAGTCAGAAGAAAAGGCCATGTCCCCCTTTATCCTTCCCCCTTTCTCTCTTGAGGTTCTCTGTGTAAATGGAGGAACCCCTCTAAAGGAGAACAGCTTCTGCCTTTTGTCCCTCGTCCCTGGGTAGTCTCAGGGCAAGATGTCTGTTACAAAGGAGGACTTTAATGAGGGTTTTTGAAATTCAAGCCCTCACAATTAGGATTTAAGGTCTCAGGCACATGTGGGTTTCAGAAAGTCAAAAGATGCTGCTTCAGACATGTGTGGTAGGAAGAGGAGGGAATAAACTACCAAAGAAATAAAAGAGTGTGACTTCAAGGGTCTGCATTATAGCAGGGGAGGGAAGACAAGGACTCTTGAGTAAAATAAGGGAAGATTTATTTTAAGATACACCACACAAAGCATTATATAGGTAGGTGCCGGACAGCACCCACCAGGGAGACAGCCCTGGATTCTCAAAAGCAACACGGAAGGCCAGAGTCTCCCTTTGCCCTCTTACTGCCTGGGGAGGACATGGGGCAGTTCACAGCATCGTTTAGGTATAGAATTCAGAATAAGAAGTTCTTTCAGCTCTAAAAAAATATACTCTGATAGAACTGGAATAATAACATACAGTCATGAAAAACCCTTCTTTTAAAAGTACTTAATTTAGCAATGCACTATCAAATAAAAATGTTGGATAACCCCAATTTTGCAAAGAATTACATATAAAATATAAACACAAAAGTGTTAACAACAATGATCTCTAGATGGTGTGTATTCTTCCTTCTCCTTTTCTTTCACATACAGAGGTGTTCTGTAGTGATTAAATTTACCATTTAGCTCACTGGTTGCAAAATATCAAGATGGGATCAGGATGACAAGAGGGGAAGAAGGAAGAGACAGAGAGAAAAAAATGTAAAAAAAATAGCCAACTTTTTAAAGGAAGAGAGAAAAATGGCACCTGTTAGTCTTCAGATTCTCTGGGAACAAAAAGGGGAAACACAGATATGGCTATTGGAGCTCCAGCAACAGATCTGAAGACCACAGCCTTACAGAGACTGTTTAAGCAGCTCCCACAATTGTGTGGGATCCAGTCCCTGTAATTAGTTCTTTATAATCTATACATCTTAGTGCCTCTGCTTCTAGTGATATCTAGTTCTACAACAGGCCACAGGTCATAGATGACATATATGACTTCCTCTTCCACTACCATTGCAAATTCCTGTGCACTATAGGCCGTTCTTCAGTTATCAATGGTTCTTAGCCCTAGTAGAGAAAAACATGTCCAACCCATTCCCATCACCTTCCCGCTGAAATTGCCATTACACTTTAATTAAACCATGTGTCTGAGTAGTAGTTCAGTAGGAACCACACACCTGAGATCCTCCCAGAAACTTCACAGGATCAAATGTAGCATAAAGTAGAAGAAACATTTAGTTATAACAAAAATCACGTGTTTTATATTTGAGTTTATAAAATTTGTAGCTTGTGAAAGTGTGAATCCACTGTAAGGGACTCCTCTAATGTTTCACACAATTGCCGTGGAAGCTTATTTAATGAGTTAAGTCAGCTAGGCTGAACTGTTTCTTGAATTCCATTTTGCATGCCTGGCGTTAGAATGGGAACAAGAGACATTTTTGCATGAGATTTGAAGGGCAGAAGTGAAACAGAAGCTGTATTATTTTTCACTTTCAGAAGGTCAGGGCATGTGCTTTTGTAGTCACACACTGTTATTCATTTGCTGTGTCCTTGGTGTAGGCAGCAGGCGGGCCTGCAAGTGGTCTACCTTCTCTTGGGTCCTTGAGTTTCTTTGATTCCTGAGCCACATGTGTGTTTAGCACCATGACAGAGGGCACCAGCTTCTTCTGCAGAACAAGCTCATAACCAAAGCTGAAGGCAATGAGAGCTGATGTGAGCTCCAGTCTATCTGGTGAGCTGCAGCTTGCCCCTGTTCTCTCCTACTGTACTTCCATCTTCTTTTCCCAGCTTTTGTGTTTCCTGGGAACACAATCTCCAGCATCAGACAGGAAGACGACAGCCTTACTGTTGCACCAGCTCCCACCATTGCACAGGGTCAAGTCCCTGTGACTAATTCCTTATACATGCCTCCTGACAGTTCTGCTTCTCTGAGAAAACTCTGGCTGATATGGTCTCCTGTAGTCCATACCAGATCCACAAATTCATAGAAAACCCTGAATTAAAATGGAGAGAAATCAACCTGACGCAGTTTGATTCTGTGCCCTGTGTGAGAACTGGAGCTAGCAAAGGAGGTAGACGGAGCAGCTATTGCAGAGTAAGTACCCCATGCATGAATCAAGAGTGGGCTTCAGTGCAGAGAC